>MU183745.1:207206-223945 GCA_016904865.1 Pissodes strobi
TCCGGCGGAGGAAAAACGAAACTTCACGGCCGCCTACACAGTCGAGTAATGACGGATTTGCTGACGTTTGAAGAAAAAGTATAGTATGCAACGCGTGTGAAAATTACTTTTCACACTCGTTGCACAATATACTATTCTACCACACTCCCAGAAAGGCATCCTGTACGTAGCAGTCGTAGAAAAAGTATAGTGTGCTAGACGTGCTGAAAAGACTTCTCACACGAATGAGACAGTTTGGTGACACGAACCGTAGGCGAGTATCACCAAACTGTCTTATTCGTGTGAAAAGTCTTATTTTCAGCACTTGTTGTACAATATAAATAATAATGATACTCACATATACATAAATAAAATTGTTTATTGGTGCGGCCAAGTTTTTACTAATTGCCAGCCGCAGGCTTAAAACTACTTTGTGCGGGCAATTCAACTCCGCGGATAGACGCGTCATAAAACGAGATTCGATATTTCATGTGCTTTCGGATCTGTAGTTGGGTTATCTGGGCAAAAGTGACGGTTATGATTATTATTGATGAAATAATTTAGGCAAAACGAAATTATTGGGTAGGTAGGTACTCTATTAAATTAACATTAACATTTGGACCATGTAGGTGGTACAGAGTCTTCAAACTAGGGCGTAACATGGTCTTATTTTTGCCCTTCCTATGTATTTTTGAAAGAATACAAAATAGCCAATGGATGTATTTCAAGAACGTCCCCAAAAACCATTTCAACTAAAAAGACGATAGTTACGATATGGATAGGGTGATTTTAAATGGAATATCCGGTTTTTAAATTTTTTGGAAAAAATGCATTTTTTATGTCCGTTTTGATTAAAACATTTAATATCGCGATAGATGTTTTTATTACATTTTATTGTTTTATCAATTATAATTTTAGTTTAATCTATTTGAAATATACATAGGTTAGTATAGGTAATATAGATAAAATTACCTTTAAATCTTTTAAAGTCAACAACGAGTTTCACAGTAGGAATATACGGACATGATGGCGCTCCCAGGATCAAAACATTTCGATCTCCGCGCGCCGCCGGTTGACCCTTCATGCAACGCTTCCCTGGCAGTAAGGATACCGAACCAATTTAGAATAGACTTCTGCAACATAAGAGGCCTAAAGATCATTAATTCGGTACACCAACATCTACAAACAAATAGACCACACATATTAGCCCTTACAGAAACACAAGTATATTCTACAACAAGAACAGCAACCTACCTCGACCTTGGTTACGACGTACACTCCCGATTTAGACATAAGTTCCGGAATATGCCTTTTTGTCCGAAACGACCTTTCGTGTGACCGCGAGGAAACACTCGAACCGAACAACCTAGACGTCATGTGGCTCAAGTTCACTGCCAAGGAATTAACCAAGCTCATATGCTGTCTCTATCGCCCTCCGAGCGATAGAGCCTACCAAAGCCTTTTTACAACACTAGCTACCACTTTTGGTTCAAAACAGAACGACCACCCCAATTTAAATATATAGTTCTAGGAGATTTCAATGCCCATAACACCAACTGGCTCAAACTGCACAACAAGACCGACAACGAAGGTAGAGAAGCTGAAACATTTGGCATCAGCTGCGGGCTTACTCAACATGTAGACGAATCAACTCGGATCTCAGAGAGGTGTGAATTTGCCGCCCTCCTAGAGTTTTTTCTAATCACAAATCCTGACCAGTAACCAATTACAGTTGGTCCGCTATTACGTACTTCCGACCACAAACATATTACATCGGTTTGTGAACTGCCACTCCTTCAGAAGGAGCCACCACTGCTTCGTAAAACCTGGAGTTACCTACCATTGTGCAAACTGGGAGGATCTAAGAGTGTTCTACCTGGATTTTTCTGGGCTCGACGTCTACTTTGGCACTGATGACCCGCCAGTCTGTTGAAAAAATATTACTCAAGTAATCGCCTTAGGAATGAAAGCATACATCCCAAACTCCATCAAGTTACCGTCAAAAGGAAAGCCCTGATTCGACAGAAGATGCGAAAGATCCGTAGGTAGGAAACAACATGCTTACAAGTACTGGCAGTCAAATCAGACCACTGAAAGTCGCAGTTATTTTACCGAAGCGAGGAACGAATGCAAACGTGTGATTGACGAAGCTCAGGTCAAACACAATCAAAGAACGAGGAATAAACTTTTGCACTTTTGTCTACTGGGGCGGCTGCATGAATTCCTGGTCGGTATCAAAGGCAGTAAGTAGTAACTTTACAAAAACGTCTCTTCCACTTTTGACAGACGAACGCGGCGTCATGGCGACTACAGCCAAGGAAAAAGCAAACTTGCCAGTCGAAATGACTTCATCGCATTCTACCTTAAACGCCCCCCCATGGCAAAGCGCTCCCCACCATATCGAACATCAACACTGCCATGACAGTTAAGTTTCACCTCCGTAACATTCGTAAAATCCTCAAAGAGTTAGATGCGCAAAAGGCATCAGGGCCGGACGGAATACCTGCCATCGTGTTAAAGAACTGCACCAACAAACTAACACCCATTTTTTCCAGACTTTTTCCCTGTCTTACCGAGAAGGGATTTACCCATCTTCTTGGAAAGTCGCTTGAGTACAACCTGTTCCAAAAAAAGGCAAGAAAACCACGCCCTCAAACTATCGCCCAATTGCCTTGCTTCCAATAATCTCCAAACTCATGGAGCGTGTAGTCAATCAGCATCTACTTAAGTACCTCGAGATCAACAGAATAATTAGCGATAATCAATTTAGATCATGGAGTAGGGCAATTGAGAACTACGGAGAATCTCAAGCGATTGCGTTGTATATTTCGAAGGTATTTGACGAGAGTTTGGCATGACGGATTGCTCAACAAACTGCCGTCCTTCAAACTGCCAGCGCTTCTCTGCAGCTGGCTTGCCAGTTTCCTTAGGAACCGATCTCTGCACGTCCCGCTCCCAGCAACGATTGTTAGACAGTCGCGACTGACGGTAAGAGCGCACCCGTTCGTTGTACAACTGGACACACCTGAATGTCGCTTTACAAGGACTCTTTTGTCTGGCGCACTGCATTACTGTGGAACTTACTCCCAGAACATGTTTCCTCCTAATTGCAACCTACAGCTATTCAAGAACCGTGTCAATCAACATCTTCGAACACACACACCGCTCGTCGAGTGCCATAGAATCCCCCTTTAGTGTGTGCCACTGCAATAAAAAAATAATAACTTTATTCTTGTCGAAATGAAATACTCCTTAGATGAGAGATGACAGAGAATATGCAAGAGAAGCAAGAAGAAGGTTAAGGAGGATATGCTACAAATGCCAGAGAATATGCAAGAGAAGCAAGAAGAAGGTTTATTGCAAGTTTTCATAGAATTATATCCGTCAATAGAATTCTAAGTAAAGAACCTATTGAGATAATAAAAGTTTTACAAAGAAAAAGTAATCGGGACTGTGCCATTTAAAATAATTTTCGAGTGAGTTTCACCTTCGGAGTAGTTAGGTTTATGGTTTCACCAAACCAATTTTGGATGTAGTATGTAGTTCGAGACGTTCAGTACGGCGCGCGGCGGGCGGTGTAAGATGCAGAAGAATAGCGCAATGAACTGTTTACAGGACTTTCAAAAATCATAATTTTAAGCCTTTTCGTATCCTCGCACTTCAATATCTAATACAGGCACAAAAAGAACTTCGGTTCCAATTTGGTTACCAAATTGTAGTTCGGCAAGAAAACGAATACCCTAATTCATTCAAAGATATTGTATGGACGCGACGAAGCAACAGTTACAACATCAGGAGTATTCAGTGCAGGCCGTTGGAACTCCAAGAGAGTTTTGGACTAACCAATTTCAAAGAAGGACTTCTATTCATGATTCATGTTTGGTGTGGCATAAAAAAATAAAATTTTGAATCCAATATTTTTTAACGGGCCATTAATATGGACAAAGATACATGAGTGCTTAGAAAACAAAGTTGAACATTTTTGGAGGATTTACAAGAACACGGTATACAAACACCGAGACCAAAATATTCAAGAGTTCATGCAAAAAATTGTTGATGAAATAAATCGCTCTAACCAGGAAAGTCACATTTTAACAGCAAGCTTACAAAGGCTACAGATTTAACAGTTAAATTATTAGTGGCTTTTATTTTTATTCGTAGAATTTTATGAATTTCACTTCCTCGCATGCAAAGTTTTATTTTCCTCAAATAGGTTTTTTTTTGTAGAACAGACTAACAATCTGTAATCTCCCATCTAAGGAGTGTCTCATTTCGACAAGAATAAAGTTGTATTTGGACAAAAGATGACTATATCCACATTTATAGTGGAGTAGAAAAAAGCGCCAGAGCAAAAAGAGGTGTGTCTATAGCCATACATAAAAAGCTAAAAAAAAAACACATAAAGAGGTGAGAAGAGATAGATGAGCAGATTATTACGATGGACTTAGAAAGAAACGGAGTAACGTTTGTCATTATAGGAGCATACACTCCAAGTGACGATGCC
The DNA here is from genome assembly GCA_016904865.1 of Pissodes strobi. NCBI lineage: Eukaryota > Metazoa > Arthropoda > Insecta > Coleoptera > Curculionidae > Pissodes > Pissodes strobi. The sequence continues at coordinate 211,690 of MU183745.1, forward strand.
GACGTCAAAGTTAGAGACGAGTTTTATGACAGATTAAGGGATGTTCTGGTTAATGTAAGTCACTCCAAAGAAATATGTCTTTGCGGAGATTTTAATGCCCGGGTAGGCAGAAAAGAGGAAGATGCGGTCCTGGGAAGATATGGCGCAGAACGAATAAATAACAACGGGGAACGACTTATAGAATTATGCCAAAGCCTGAACCTAAGAATAATGAACGGTTTTTCTCAGCACAAGGGCATTCATAAGTACACCTGGGAACAACCAAAGAAAAAACGAAGATCCATAATTGACTATTTTATTCAACCTCAGAATACAAGACTTCAAACGAATGACGTGAGGGTCTATCGTAACGCTGAATGCGGGTCTGATCATTATATGGTGGTAGCAAAGATTGTCATACACTACAGAAGAATAAGCAACCAGAACGAGACGAAGGACGAGGAAGTTTCCGAACTAAAAAATATAAAATATAACATCGATAGCCTAAAACAAGAATCAGTATAGTTTCTTTACAAGCTAAGACTAGCATCAAATCTAACAGGCTTAAATAGAAGGGAAACAGCTGAGGCACAATATCAGAATGTTAAAGAATGCGTTCAGCAGGCTGCGAAAGAAGCTCTAGGGTTTAAGGAAACAGCCCAGCATGAAAATCCGGACTGGTGGTGTAAAGAACCTTGAGAGATCACTGAAAGAAAGAGCGGTGAACAATAAGAAGAAAGCGTACCAAACATGGCTTGCCACAAAAAACACAGAAGGCATAGACTGAACTGAGAAACAAAGAGATTAGTTACCAAAAGGAAAAACGAAATGTGGGAGCAAAAATGTGAAGAGGTGGAAAGATGCTTGGGAGGAACTAGAGTCAGTCAGGCTTGGAAATTTATAAAAAACCTTAGAAAAGAGAGAAAAGACGAAGGAAATATTAACTTGATACAAAATAAAAAATGGGAAAAGCACTATAAAACACTACTGACTGAAAACCGACCTCAATTTTTGGAGGAGCTAGAAGGTACCACGGAGGTAGAGAACATAGATGTTCATTAAGTAAATAAGTAAGACATAATAAAAGAGCTAAAGGAAATGAAGAACGGAAATGCTTCAAGGCCGGGAAACATACCCATCGAGTTGGTGAAATATGGGACAGATTCTCTATTGGATGCACTAGCAGAGATTTTCAATAAGTGCCTGATTGAAGGCCAAGATATTCCGAGAGAATCGAATATCGCCTACATTAGCTCGATATATAAAAAAGAAGATAGGAAAGAGTGTGGAAATTATAGAGGTATCAGTGTAACCAGCTCGGTGGGACGGTTGTATGGTCGTATACTAAAGAAAATAATTGAAGCTCAATATATGGAAATAGAAGAACAGGGTGGTTTTCGAGCGGGAAGATCCTGCAATGACAATATCTTTACCCTTCAACAATTAATAGAAACACGGACAGCTCGAAACCTCTCAAGACATCTCGTTTATATAGACCTGGAAAAGGCGTACGATACTGTTCGTCTTAAACTTTTATTTAAGGTTTTGACGAGGGCGGACCTTAGTAAAACGTATATAAGAACATTGCAGAATATGTACAAGAACCCGCAAAGCAGAGTTAAGACAGGAAATACCCTTTCAAAACCATTTAATGTCACGAAGGGTCTAAAGCAAGGATGCTGTCCTTCTCCTACCTTGTTCAAAATATACATCCAAGAAGCACTGTGCAAGTGGAGACAGAAATGCTCAGGAATGGGTATAAAATCAATGATCACTGATTGACGACGCTGTTCTTCGCAGATGACCAGATAATAATGGCTAGCTGTGAAGAAGATGCAGATTACATGCTTAGGAAACTACATGAAGAATACGAAAAATGGAGTATGAGCATGAACATGACAAAAACGGAGTATATGTGAGTAGGAGAGGGAGACGAAGATCAAGATTTAGAATTGCGAAAAATAAAAAAGTGCGAAGAATATAAATATTTGGGAAGCCTAATCTCGAACAAAGGATCTTCAGAACGTGACATAAAACACAAAGCGCAACAGGGTCAGAGAACGATACATATCCTTAATGCATTACTTTGGTCCAACCAAATTAGTTTAAGAACTAAGATGACAATCTACACAGCAGTTGTAGAGCCTATCCTAAAGTATGGGGCAGAATGCTGGCAAATGACAGAAAAGACAAAAATAAAGATAGACTGTGTGGAGATGGACTACCTAGGAAGAGCCTGGCGCATATCAAGGATCGAGCACATTCCAAATAATGAAATCAGACGGAGAACAAATAGAATCCATAAAACCTCAGAAAGAGTAGAAACTCGACAGTTAATATGGTATGGGCACGTGCAACGCATGAACGAGAATAGATTGCCCAAACGTGATTTAGAATACATTCCAGAAAGCAACAGAAAACGTGGAAGACCAGCAAGTACTTGGATAAGCGGAATTATGCAAACGATGAGAGATAGAGCAATCCAGGAGGATTTAAGGATAGACAAGAGAGTTTGGCGATCGAAATGCGGGATGCGGCAGAAGCTGTAGGATCCCCGCTTATGTATGTATGTATAAAATGTTTTTTTTTTACTTTCAACGAATAAAGATTATTTTTATCTGTATTACTTATACTAACCTATGGTATATTTCAAATAGGCTAAACTAAAATTGTAATTGATAAAACATTGAAATGTAATAAAAACAGCTAACACAATATTAAATGTTTTAATCAAAACGGACTTAAAAATGCATTTTTCCAAAGATCGTATAAAAAAAAACGATAATTTCATTTAAAAAATACCCTATCCATAGCGTGTAAATCTTTTATTTTTGGTTAAAATGTTTTTTTCTAACGTTTCTGAATTCAGACAGACAAAAACACATCGATTGGCTACTTTAGATTTTTTTCAAAAATAGAGGGAATGTCAAAAATAAGCCCCTGTTCAGTCCTTGTTCGAAGACCCCATTAAATATGTATTTTAGGTAGCTCTTCCCCGATTATCACTAAAGTTCTCTTCAACCTCTTTACTTGTTGGAATAAAGTCGGCACGCCCAGAGGCTGGCGTTGGTTGATGACAGTTATAATACATTATCTATGGTTGATGACGTTTTTTTTTCGAGCTAAGGTAAAACACTAAGAATTGTGGTATTGTGATATAAAAAAGGAGTAACTACTGTAGTCGCCTCACAATTGAAATAAACCTTCATATCCTAGAGAAACTTGGAATAAAGGGGCAGAAATTAGTAATGGCGTTAATTGACTAATTATTGGTCAATCAACGGTAATGGTGAGGAATGTCAATTATCTGGTATCTGGGAGTTTCGCTGGATAACATATTCCATATTGACCTTAAAGGCGTCGTCCCATGCATCCGATTTTCGACGTCCGATATCCGAAAAAGCTTTGATTTTCATGAGCAAGAATTATGCAAGTCACATACATCCGATTTTCGAATCCGAAATCCGTGAAATATGTCATTAGAGATGGAAGAAGAAGGAAAGTTTAAGCAATTAACCAAAAAAAAATTGCTTCTCTTGGATTTTTTTATGTTCTTTATAACAGAGGGTTTTTCGTTTTAAATATTGTAGGGCATGAATTTTTATTATAATAATTTATTTATTAATATTAAAATTAGTTTAATATGTCATGCCCGTTTTACCCACGATACACATATAACGGTATGCTGATTTCTAGACTCGTTTTTGACCCGCACGCGCATCTACGTCATTTGGGAGCAAATGTATCTGTTTGACGCTGTCACAGCTTATTTCCTTAAGTAAATTTGTAGGTTTGTCTTGTGTTTTTAGACATTTAGTGTTATCGTGTATGCACTAGGATTATTTAAAATGAAAGTTTATAGTATAGTTATGCCGAACTGTGCTGTGGCTACGTGTGAAAACAATAATAAGGGAGAGATATCAAATATTTTGGGTTTCCAAAACACGACGACTTAGTAAAGCAGTAGCTGCGTGCTTGTCGAAGAGAAGATAGACTGAACTCATCAAAACGAAGAAGGAGGCACAACATCAAATGATTTTGTACAACCCGCATATTTAGAACAATAAATTAATGAAGAACTTTTAAGTGTTATGGAGAACTTTATTAGAGAAAAACTACGTTTTGAAGCCTTACGTTATGTAGCTGGATATGTGGCGTATAAATTTAAAGATAAATATCTTTCTCTGTGAATACCTACAAAAACACTGGATGCGTCCAATTACCCTGAGTGGCTTGAAGTATGCCCAAATGTAACGATTTGGGAGGTAGCTCAGAAAATAAAAACAGAGTTTGATAAAATGCCTGGCTGTTGTTTAAGCAGACAATTTTTTTTTTGAAATTTGCTGAAAAACAAATGTCTGCTTACCTGGCACGTCGCGTCGATGCCATTGGAGGTGATTAAGTGTTTGTGCAGAACGAGAATTTATATTAGATTAAGAGACCTAAATAGAATAGTCAGCTTTAATAACTGCTAAAGAAAATTGGATAAAAAATGTAAAAATTCTCAAATTACAAGAAATAAATTGTTTTTTTTCAGCCCACTAATGGGCACTGCAAGTAGGAAACGGCGAGGAGCAAAGATACCGATTGACTCTCTTCTTAAAGATATTTAGACTGTAGCCAACAGGGAACAATTCGGTTGGTAAGGAGGTTCAAATGCTCGTCACACGCCAGAAGAAAGAAATTTGGTAGAGGCTGGTTCTGGGTGTGCTTTGTTGAAGAGCATATGGATGAGAGCTTCTAACTCGTCGTGTGGAACGAAAAAGCTGGCACTGGAGGGAATCAGAGTTGTCAATTCAGTCGAACACCTTCCGTGATAATATTGATAAAAAAGGGAGAGATCACCCACCATTCACCTATGTTCCAAGGTGTGAAGGGAACGAGTTAGTGTTTCGTCGTTACTAAGTCTAACAGCTCGGTTCTGGATGGAGTCCAAGAGCGCCAGAGTATGTTTGGGAGCAGAACTTCAAATGTAAGAGCAATACTCCAGAGTAGGTCTGATTTATGCTTTATAGAGTGTAAGCAGCTGATGGGAGCCGAAGTATTTTTTGGCACTGAAAAGTACACCTAGTTTTTGAGAGGCACACTTGGCGAGACCTCGGACATGCTCATCCCATGGAAAGTTAGTGCTTGCGGTTATTCCAAGAAGCGAAAGATTGGAGGATGGAGAAAGGATTTCCCCCTCCATGATGATGCCAGGGTAGTTTCCCTTAGTCTTTCTCCAGGAGAACACAGCCGTCTGTGTCTTTTTGGCATTGAAGATTACAAGATTGTTGGATCCCCATTCAACAATTGTGTTTAAGTCTCGATTGATTGAGTCAGCCTGTTGTCTTCTTAGTTGTCCCAGAGTGGCCGATGACAATGGTTTGTCAGAAGAAAAGGATGATACAAGACTGCTATCGTCTGCATAGCTGTAAATGGGGTTTTCAGTAAGCTTTAGTAGGTCATTTATGTGCAGCAGGAACAAAGTTGGAGACAACACAGAACGCTGCGGAACACCAGCACTGATGGCAAATGCGTCGGACGAGACACCATCGATAGCGACCTGAATACTCCTTTTATCCAAAAAACTAGACAATAGTCTATGTAGAGACGGTGGAAAGCCATAAGCTGAGAGTTTGTCCAGGAGTGATTGGTGCCACACCCGGTCGAAGGCTTCGGAGATGTCAAGAGCAACGACTCGGGACTCTCCGTGTTTTTCCAGGGTTGAATTCCAGATGAGTGTTACATAGGATATCAGATCTCCTGTTGAGCGCTTCGCTCTAAATCCATATTTCCTATCAAATATTATGTTGTTCTGTTCAAGATATTTTAGGATCTCGGTGTTGATGGCTTTTTCCATTACCTTGGCCACTACTGGGATTAAAGATATTGGACGGTAGTTACTGGCAATATTTTTCTTTCCCTTCTTACGTACAGGTTGCACTCTAGCGCACTTCCAGAGGGCTGGGAAAATACCTCTATTGTAGCATAAGGTTGGTTAGAATAGGTGTCAGCTCCAGTGTGCACAGTTTGAGAACAATGGGGGGAATTCCATCCAGTCCAGCGGCCTTTGAGCAGTCAAGACGACGAAGTAACCCTCTTGGCGTGACGTCGATCGAGCCAGATTCAGTGCATCGTGTTAGTCTGAAGGAGATGCGGGCTTTCTTAAGGACGACCGGCATCCTGGAGGTTCTCTAATGTGGGCTGGGGTCACAACGGGCTCAATTGGTGGCCTAAGTGCAAGGTCCGCTAGGGGCCACCCCTTCTGATACTCATACTGATACCTAGGCAACATTGGTGGAGTCTTTCCTGATGCATCAAGGGTCGAATTTCGTGCAAACATTGAGCCAAACAAGTCTGCCTTTTCCTTTGCAGTCACTGCAACGGAATTGTCTTCGCGCAAAAGTGGTGGAAAACTTGAAGATGAAAAGTTTTTCCTAATGGCGTTTGCAAATCCCCAAAATGATTTTGAGCCGTTCGGACAGTTGAAAAGCTTCTCGCGGACTCTCTGATCAAAATCAGCTTTGGATTGATCAATAATTAGTTTGCATCTATTTCGTGCATCCAGAAAAGCTTGGCGCGAAACAACCGAAGGGTTGTCGCGCCATTTGCGATAAGTTTGGTTCTTTTTGGAAACCGCCTGAGTACACCTTTTGTTGAACCATTATTTTCCAGGATAGGATCGTCTATTAGAGAAAGAGATTGTCTCCATCCCAATGAGAATGACCTCTGTAATGGATTCAGCTATTACAGATGGATCACTGAATTTAAAACAGACGTCCCTCCAAGGGAATGACAAGAAAAAGTCACAAAGTTCACCCCAGTTTGGATGTTTATAGCGCCACACTTTGCGAAGAAACGCCTTAGAGGACGGTTGAGTTGGACAGGTGGACAAAGCTGATATAAGCCTGTGATCAGAGTTACCCAGTGGTGAGTGGTGATGTAATGTTTATCCTATAAGAATTTGGGGACGTTGTTAGGAACAAATCCAGTAGGTAAACCTGATGGTTTCCAACGTCAGGTATCCGTGTTGGCTCCTCCATAAATTGAGCCAGGCCGCAGGTGATTGCAAAAGTCTCAGCTTCTCTGCCCATATCATCCGTTCGGGAAGAAAACTAAACTCTAGCCAAGGGATGTTGTGAACATTAAAGTCCCCCACGAATGTTATTTCACTAGTTATGTATATATAGCTAGTATTGTCACACCCGTAAATACACCACTGCGCACTGATTGGTATTTTATTTAAAGAGGAATTGCCCAGAAAAATCCATAATAAATTAATTAAATTATAATATACGGTATACGGTCAGTAAGTTTCCCAATGTATGAAAATAACTATAATATGTAATATGTAGGTACCCAATGTAAAATGTAAAATTAAAAACGTAGAAGTAGGTATTTATGTTCTTTTATTTCTCTCGGTGTAATTTAAAAAATAAAGAAATCAAATTATAATTAACAATATTAAATACTAATTTAATATAGGTAGAGTTGAGAGTATTCCTAAAATTACTTAGGTCATAAATATTGAAATAATACATAAATAACCATTTATACGTTTAAATTATTTTCTAGGGTAAAACTATGTATATTATATCAATTGTAATAAGTAATATAAATATGGAATGGAAGTGCTAAGGTACCTATTATCCAAATAGTCCTTTAAAATCCCCCAAAACTGCGATTATTGTATTTCAGAACACATGTTTTATACACGCTTGCATAGCAGAATCGAAATCGACGCTCCCAGGTGACGCCATAGGTTTCTAGGTGGGAGATTCTGCCTGCGCAAGATCATACCGTTATATGTGTATCGTGGTTTTACCTTAATATTGGAGCAAGTCTTCCTCCCGCATATATCGGTTTGCGCAGACAATACATCTTTATGAATCTTGGCCCCACAATTTTCAGTAACTGGTGAAAAGTGCACTCAATTGCCATCCTAAGAAAATTAAAATACCTTTTTTGATCGGGCAACCGCATTAATTGCAGTAGATTAGATATGCCCCTTGACTTTTCCTGTTTTTAAAAATATCCGGTAGGTACCCAAAATCTTTTTTGCTTTCTCGCTTATTCTTGCTTAAAATTAGCGATAGTGATAAAAGCAACACACTATTTGCTTTGCAAAAAAGGCACTATAGGGGTTAAAAGTTAAAATTATTTTAACTCTTTACGACGTCGGATGAATTCTTAAAATATTCGGATGAAAATTGGCGCCAAAATTTTTTGGCCAATAGGAATATCGTCGGATCATCGTACCGTCGGATATCGGATATATGGGACGCCGCCTTTAGTCGGTTTCTAACAACACAAAAGGCAATTAATTATAATTAATTGCTATTAGTCTTTAAAAACTTGGGCACGGCACATACCGTGACTTGGGTGTAATGGGTAGCCATGGCAAGTACATCAGTGCTCAAGTCATTTAATCGAAATAAGGAAAGTCATGCAAACTAGTGATGGATGGCCTGCAATTTTTGAAGTGGATCGTCCATTAACCATTAACAACTCCTGACAAGCTTGTAATCCCCAATAGAAAAGATCTCAAAAATCATAAAAACAGTTAAACTAACTGAATCAGTCTCAGGGAATTATAATTTTACCGGGCTATCTGAAGACCCTTTATGTAAAAGGTGCAAGGAGGACGATTAGACTACTGGACCCGATTAAGGTTCTTCAATGAATACTCGGGGGCACTTAAACTGCACTAGATGTATGTTTGGCTTCATCGAGAATGGTACACTAAATACTGGAGAGGCCACAATAAGCCTCGAGATCCAGCGCAATTGAGTTTACGTCACAACACGGGTTATGGGAATATATTCAATTGCTAAAAGAGCTTAATCAATAACATTTTTATACACATACCTTTTGTTAATTATCTCCTTAAGTAAACAATTCCCTTTTTGAGCTTAAGTTAAGTTAATTATTATGTGTTCATTTTAACATAGCGTATTCTAGAACTTACCTACTTCCATTTAATGTTCATCTTTTGTAGAATATATAAGGCTTCATGGTGGTACGTTGAAATTTTTCAGTTTCGCAATATTAGCGTCATAGTTCAAGATGTAGATGAAAGATAGAATACAACTTCAATTTATATCCCAATATTTGGTATGTAATTGTACATACCTCAATGTCGTTTTTTGTTCTCATATACTCGTCGGGCCTCAGTGACAGAACTGACAAAATGAGTTCGACAATGACATTATCCCCAGTACAAATTTAGATGACATTAATATATCATGTGATCGCTGATCGATGTTTTGCAAATAAATATAATATCACATGGCATATATCATCTAAGAGATGAAGTATCATATTTCTGTCACAGCTTAGTTGTTATACTAAGCTGTGTTTCTGTTTACTTCGTGTCTGCGTTCAGAAATGTCTTCCAGTCTTTGCAACAAAATTTCTAAAAAATTCCGTAAGGAAATTTTGAATGCATGCGGCGCGCGGCGTTGTGTTTTGATAGAAAATTTCTCGAATTTTAGTAAGGAAAAGTATATTAAATATTAGCAATAATCTTGTTTGTATTAAATTAATATAAAATTAGACTTTTTGATGTGTAAACATCTTACGCGGCGGCAAAATTACTCGATCTCTCCGGCGCAAAATTAAATTTGAAATATTAACAAGTTTATAATTATTTTCCTTTAACAGAACCGTAATGCAAAATTTCAAATATCAATGGATTATGAAATATATTATATTATTATATTATTTATTTAGCATATTACACCATGATGATAACATTCTAAGTTTTTGACCAATTTAGCTAATGCCTTTTGTACAGTATGTATGACAATGATATCTAGGCAAGTTGAAATATTTCACTTCAGAAATTTGAAAATTATCAGATTGGCAATAGTTAATTGTGTTTTTAGATCGTAAAGTAACGGATTGCCGCTCGAGAAAGAATGTTACTGCGCGACGCGTAACGGAGCGCGGTAATCTGTCGAAAACGGCAATCTTACTTTCCGCTTGAAAATCTCCGTAGTTCTTCGCTGTTGCTCTGATGGCTTGGTCGGCGAGAGGTTAACAAGAATGGCTTGGAACTGGAATAAAGCTGGACGCAACGAAGTATGACTGGACGAAACTGGAGAGCCAAGCATGGCTTGTTCCACATTGCTCCGACTTGCCCACTGCCTCGCCGAGTCTCCTGAACCTAATTAGGTGTGCGTGCAAGTCCGGATGTAGAAATGCGTAGTCCGCGGTGTTGGTGTGCCGGGAATTGTGTCATCACTGCAGTGGAGAGTGTTCTAATGCTAATTGCCTCATAATAAAGAAGATCCCGACGACCCAGTGGCGTCTAGAGTTAAGTCATGATATTTCTAGCCTTATATATAGACTGGTAAAGCCTTTACACTACTGCTTCAGTAAAATGTATTTTCACATATGATATATTTTAAGCATTAAGTGGTATATTTAATATGAACATTTAAAATAATTAAATATTTTTCAGGGCTGATGTACCCTCATTGCTCGTTAAACAACTTTTTATCCCATTTTAATCTCCTTTAAACCCCACCGCACGCGGCTTCACACACACATACAGGCACAACCAACCACCCACACTCATACACGCCAACACACCATCGCTCACAACATACGCACACACTCAGAAGATGCGCGAGTGCGGTGCAGATAAGCCCATTTTGCCCCGTTTTTAGCCATTTCCGGTGACTTTTTTTCGATAAAAAAAATTGTCGCTCCGGCTTGAAAAAATATTTTTCTTCACACAAATACGTTTGAAACATGATCAGGTGACCCCTTGGGCCCGTGATCGCTAATTTCCCTTTCTAGTAGTTTAGATTATAATTGCAATATTTCCATTGCCTCCTGTATATTTCCCAATGCGCGGATTTTTGGGTTGGGGACTTTGTTTCCGGGGATAGGGCACTGTGTTAGGAACCGAAATGAGTGGTCAGATGTTATGAATTAATTTTTTCATAATACCTCTCTGAACACTATCAATTTGCGACGTCTCTGTAGAACAAAGGTAGTAAGCTTTCCGGTGCGCCCGGGGATAGTTTTCCCGTTCCCTAATTTCAAGTGATAAATTTGCAGTTATTTAGTTACAAAATAAGCATAAAATATAATAAATTGGGTAAATACTATATACAGCGATGCAGTCTACAAAGTTAAGCCGAGTTCATATAGCAACGAATCACGAAACACGAATCACGAATCGTTGTTTTTACAAATTCGTGAAAAGTGACCATTTCATACGAAGACGAAATTCGTAGACGTTTCTAGGAAATGTCAAATTTCCACTCTGACATTTACCTTTGACGATAGGTTAGGAGGGTTGTGTTTATTTTGTGTTTTTCAAAATTAATAATTAATATTCTAATATGAATGTATTTTATTGCCGACATAGACGCAGACGTGTAATAGCAGCTTACTTGTTGCTTAAGTTGCGACAAAAAAGAATAATAGGAATAGGTCTATTTGTGTCTGTGAGATCTTTAAGCAACGGTGGTCGCATGGAGTATCATAATTTCGTGCAAAAAAATAGGGTAAATGAGGAGAAAATATAAACTACCATAAAATGTCTTTGAAAGACTTCGATTTCCTTGTGGAAAAGATTTCTCCATATATAAAAAAAATACCACACCCGAGAGCCAATTTCAGCACCAGAGACGTTATCTCTTACACTTAGATATAGGTATATTTTAAGATAAAACTTTTATCACCAGCAGTTAATATTATTGGTACAGTAGAGCGTCAATATCAACCGTAGTTCATTATCATTTTCATATTTTATTTTAAGATATTTAGCTGCCGGTTGTCATAAAGAGCTTATCTTATAATAATTATAAAAACAAAAAAATATCTTATTTACATAAAACTCTTCACATATCATAGGTAAATATATAAGGGCGAATCAAACATCATACATACGAAAAAATAACGAAAATAAACCAAAACTAAATTAATCTAACCTAAAAACCAATATGCAAACTGTCAAATCGGCCGAAATTTTTCACGAATTCGTAAAATCTTGAAATGAACTCAAGTTTCCCGCGCCGTAGATTTTAAATTTCACGAATTCGTAAAATCTTAAATTATGCACCTGTCAACTCTCCTGTCAATTAATCTGACCAATGGCGTTAAAGTTCGTGATTCGTATTTCGTGATTCGTTGCTGTATGAACTACCCTTTAATCTAGTACATTTTAGTGTCAATCGTCTAGTTTTAAGTAATAGTATATTATTTTATATGGAGGAAAAGTGATACTTTTCATGGCGCGCTCGTGTTTAACAGCCGAACGGAGTGAGGCTGGTAATAG
>MU183746.1:0-19281 GCA_016904865.1 Pissodes strobi
AGAAATACAGTAACACCGATGCACTGCACTATCGCTATATAATTTCTGCCTTCAATGCACTAATCAGCAATATTTTCCTCCATAAATTAAATGCCGGGTGGAAAAACTTGCACTAATTAACAGCACGCGGAGTTCGCGGAGACACTCATAGATAGTATACACATACCACTGTGGTATGTGATAATATATGCAAAAAAAAAGAGACACTACTGAGATGGCTCAGCAGGAACAGAGCCCAAGATACAAGGACAAGATGGCGAATAGCGATGGCCTGCTACTACTACCCTTGTCTCTGCTACTACGCTAAATGAAAATGATCACGCCGATTCGCGCCAATAAACGCAGGGTCGCACAGCCAGATGCTACCATTTCTAATATTTTTCCTTTGTTAACTGTTACTGTAGTTATTTTTATTATTATTCAATGTTACTAATACTAACCAAATTCATGTGGAGGTTAATATCAAAAATGCTTATTATAATTATGTATGTGTATTATTTAATGGAAATCCGTATATTAACTATTAACCATTTATATTATATGAAAACAGAAATGTATGTACTATTACAAAATTAATGTTTTTAATAATACATATGTTTTGCTTTACTGTATGTTGTTAAAGGCAACCAAATAGTGTCCAAACAAAAAAAATGTTAACGTGTAACATTTAAAATGGAATCATATTTTTATAAAAAATAAGATCTAGTTGCTATTAATTTGGCAGCATATTCGTTAACAAATACTACCCAAACAAATATTTATTTATTATTATTGAAATTTTTCTTTCAGTGTAACTAATCGATGGCTAATCTTTAACTTAAATAACTATTAGATTTGATCAACTCGAGATTACAGATTAGTGATTTTGGTAATTTTATAGATGACGTGTCAGACCGATTTAACCGTGTTTTCCTCAGAATCACATAAATTGAGTGTTTTTACGTCATTTTTAGACGGTTTTATTTGCGGGAACCAAATAGTAATCAACTGTCTTGCGAGACAATGAAGTGAATAGGGGTGCTACCCAACACAGCAAAAAAGTGTATAAAAATAGAAAATATTGAATTTGCAAAAACGAATTTTATCAAATATATGTGTTACTTTTATAAATATTCCAGTGACGTAACAAGGTTAAGGAAAAGGGCTCCATTGTCCCATTGCAGTTGATTAATTGTTTATCATTCTACTAATATTTCACTTCCCGCATGGCCCTCCGCTCGCTCCTGGCGCGCAACCTAACAAAACTAACCCAAGGCATGCCCAAAATGAAAAAAAATACTGAATTGATACTGTCAGAAATTTTAGTCTTTTGCACACGTGAAACTCTATTTCATTTTTTTGGACACGAAAGTATGAGTTTCCGCAAAGCAAAATGTAATGTACTGCACTTCTATAGGTCAGTTGCATCCTTAGGTAACATCAAAATTCAAAAACTAATCTGATAAATCATCTAAAAAATTACCGTGATGTGCTTTTTGCCAGTAGGTATTGTAAAAGGTCAATATTTCACATTCCTGTGTTATCAATGTTATTCATATTTTTTATTACTTATACTCTTTGAAATCATTGACTTACTTCTGAAACCACTCTACTGCCTACTGCTTAAATCATGGAGGTATAAACTCTCTTCAATAATGGCATATTACCATTTTAAATAATATTAACCTGTTACAGATATTTACGATCTGGATTTCTCGAATAGGGAATGAGAAATTAGAACAGTTACCTCGAGAACAAGTGTATAAGAAGTACTCTTTCTATGACCAATGGAAAATAAACAACTTTCGTCACATTTTACCTGAGCCGAAAACATCATAATATGTGTACCTACTTCTGTAGTTTGGTCGATTCCTAGTTATTGAACTACGTTTTTTTTAAATCCTTAACATGCGCCAAAATTCTAAGTTACAGGTTGTTGTTATAAAAAAGATATAGCAGATGAAAATTCACCTTTGTGGAAAGCCATCCGCATCTCAAACCAATAATTACGTACAAATTCCGCCATGCTATCGGGAAAAAATGTATATGTGCAAAAGTCCAATTAGAATTTTTATGAAATATATTGGTGCAACTGGCCATAGTTAAGCATATCATAGTAGAATATTTAATTTTGTGAGTTAGACATTAAAGAAAAGCAGATTTTTATCAACACCATTAATAAATCAGTAATAAATAAATAATTAATAAATATGCATGTTATTTACCTACATTGATATATTCTTTTATTTATCACCAATATTCCTGGTTATCAAATATTTGCTAAATAGTAAACATTTGCGCAGTATTCCGAAACTTCTTGAAATTGCTATTTTTCAATAACTCTTATTCCAAAACGTAATTTTTGACAGATTTTACACACAATTTATTCCAAAAATCAGTTTTGGAATGATATACTCAAATAGCAAATTCAGAAAGTTTCGGAGCATTGCCCTATTTCAAAACAATTAAAATTTCAGACCAGACATCATTTGAACGGCCCGCCAAAGATTAGTTCAATGACTACACCGCTATGGCAGCACAATCGCAAAAGTCACTGACAGATACAACAGAAATGAGTGTCCTATTTCGTGTATATTATAAATCACTTTTCTATGGTGCAAGGCATACAGTACCGAGTTTACTAACCGAGTTGGTCTCCGTACAATCGACATATTGTACTTGAATAAGTCACTTAATAGTTTTTTTGTGGTCCTTCCTGTTTTTAAAGTTTCATTGTAAGATTGTTGTTATTAAAAAGAAAAGACAAGAAACAAACAGATTGAACCGTAAATTAAGGTTGTGTTTTCTTGCTTAGTAGAAGGTGCCTAACGACCCCGCATAACACCAGCGGAGCTTTTCCAGTTCAGCTAGCAGAACTGGTGACGCTCACGAACTCCACACCAAGAGCAGAGATATTGCATACACGACTCTCCGGTGTTAAGTTTGCTTTAATTAATAAGAAAATCGTGTTGCACCACGCTAAAAAATCTCTTACAACATTTTCCGTAGCAATAATACTCCGCATCCAATTTTTTTCTAAAATAAGCCTTTGCTCTTAAAAATCTTCGCAATTTTACATTAGAGCTTTTCTGATTACTCTCCAATACCAGAAAAATCTCTACATTACTATATTTCAAACAATTCAGTATTTTACCCGTAAAAAACCTGTATTTTGTATCCCTTTTTTACCGATATTATCACGGAGGGTGTTCGACCGAACTGACAACTCTGATTCCCTCCAGTGCCAGCTTTGTTCGTTCCACACGACGAGCTAGAAGCTCTCATCCATATGCTCTTCAACAGAGCACACCCAGAACCAGCCTCTACCAAAATTCTTTCTTCTGGCGTGTGACGAGCATCTGGAACGCCTTAACAACCGAATTGTTCCCTGTTGGCTACAGTATAAACATCTTTAAGAAAAGAGTCCATCGATATCTTTCCTCCTCCCCGTTTCCAACTTGCAGTGCCCATTAGCAAAAAAAAATTTAGAACCCACGCTTACACTGACATCACTTTTGGATACGTAAATAACCACATAAAATCATCATTAGGAGTACCTACCAATGTTCAAACTATACCTCTAGCACTGTTTTAACAGATCCAAACTCTTTCAATAGCAACTTTACGAATATTCCACAATTTTGGGCACTTTAATATGAACACCACTTTGAAACTCTCAAGCTTTGGCACCTTATATATTTTCAGATAGCCAGGCGACTCTAAAAGCTTTCAAGTGCGTATCAAAGCTAGTCTGTGAATGTAAGCAAACTGTAAAACAACTAGCAACATGCAACCAGGTAACTTTAATGTGGGTTTCTGGGCATAGAGCCATAGAGAGCAACGAAAAATCAGACTGTCTTGCGAAAGAAGGAGCTGGAACACCATATTATGGTCCAGAGCCCTACTGTGGCCTTATGAAGAGTCACATCACCGAAGAACTAAACAAATGGGAAGAAGACCAACTGTCATCCTACTGGAGATACACTCCAGGACTAAGACAGGTGAAAAGATTTATCATCATCTCTACGAAAAGAGCAGAACAGCTCTTAGACATGAACAGAGCAGATATTAGAACTGTCGCCGGACTGCTCACTGGACACTGCCCGGTAAAATACCACCTAAAGGCAATAGGCAAAGCAGAAGACGACTGGTCGGGATAAACAAGTGCTTTTATTATTGGTTAATACCATAAAGACGGGTGTGGTATCTTAATTAACCACTTTTAATGGACAGTATAATATTGTCACGACTAACAACCGTCCGAACGTTTTTGTGCTACCCTATAGAACTAGCCGCCGTGCCGCTCGCTTCTTTGTCTGTATGACTCATCGCCCGGCCGGTCGCGAAGATTCAGGATCGCTGGAATTATCTCGATGGCCTCGTCGAGATCATATAGAGTGTCCTCGGAATACTTCCCGAATATTCGTGATAGATTTGAGATTATATATAAGCAGACCTAAGGCGAATGTTTAGTTCAGTTCAGTTAATCATGGAGTGTTGAATAGATATTAGTTGTAAAGTTATAAGAGTAGTATAGAGTGTTAAATTGTATACAGTGGTAGTGAATAAAGAGAGTATTAGTTGAAAATAGCAAAGTTGTAATTCTGTTAAGAACCCACGGGAAAAACGTAACATTTGGTGTCAGAAGTCGGATTGTGAAGGGACCGGACTTGCGAAGTATTTTTCGAGGAAAGAAGAGGTACAAGTACGTCAACGAGACCGTTTGATTGGTGGATTCTGGTAAAAGTTTATAATGGTCAATACGAGGCAACAAACGGCAGAAATGGAGCAAATTAATAAAATGTTGGCCGATTTCATGGAAAATCTAAATGCTGAGAGACAAATAGAACAGGACCGGCTGCAGAAAATTTTTCAAGATCAAGAAGATAAAAAGCAAGCGGATCGGGAAGAGGATGAACGTAAAAGGCAAGCAGAACAGGACCGGCTACAGAAAATTTTACAAGACCAAGAAAATAAAAGGCAAACAGAACAGGACCGGCTGCAGAAAAATTTTCAAGATCAAGAAGATAAAAAGCAAGCGGATCGGGAAGAGGATGAACGTAGAAGGCAAGCGGATCGGGAGGAGGATGAACGTAAAAGGCAAGCAGAACAGGACCGGCTACAGAAAATTTTACAAGACCAAGAAAATAAAAGGCAAGCAGAACAGGACCGGCTGCAGAAAATTTTTCAAGATCAAGAAGATAAAAGGCAAGCAGAACAGGACCGGCTTCAGAAAATTTTGCAAGACCAGGAAGAGAAAAGACAAGCAGAACAGGACCGGCTTCAGAAAATTTTACAAGACCAGGAAGAGAAAAGACAAGCAGAGCAGGACCAGCTTCAGAAATGGATGCTGGATGTAATTGTAGGCGAGCAAGGAAAATTACAGAAAATTTTGGACGGACAAAATGAGAAATTTGAAAAAGAAGTAAACAATATTCAAAAAGAAGTTGGAAATGTACAAAAAGAAGTTGGAAATGTACAAAAAGAAGTAGGAGACGTACAGAAAGAAGTGAAGAATCTACAAGCAGAATTTACCAGACTAAAACATCAAGCACCCACCGAGAGGGCATTCGCCTCAGGACAAAACATCAAACCTCCAACGTACGACGGTCAAACATCCTGGACAATGTACGAAAGACAATTTGAAGCTGCTGCTGTTGCCAACGGTTGGAATAATGAAGAAATGGCTACATCACTAGTGGTAGCGCTTCGTGGATCTGCCCTGGAACTACTGCAGACCATTCCCATCAGCCAACAAGGGAAATATGACATACTTGTAGCTGTCCTGGAGAGACGATTTGGAGACCAACACCGAAGACAACTGTATCAGGCACAAGTGAAGTCTCGGCATCAGAAGCCTGGTGAAAACCTGCAAGAATTTGAGGCAGACATTAGACGTCTCATTCAATTGGCCTACCCGGGAGCGACAGAGGAATTTCAAGAGGAACTTGCTGCCCAATATTTCGTGGATGGTATCAGAGATCCAGAAACTCAGAAAATGCTACGCCTAGCCAAATTTGATAACAGCAGTGAAGCTTTGGGTCGAGCCCTAGAAATCGAGGCGGCCTGTAACATCTCCAAGCCAAAAGTCAGGGCCGTATCCATCCAGGAAGAAAAGCCGACAAACAGCTGTGAATTAAATGAGATGGGTGAAATTTTGAAGAAATTCACGGAAGTTCTTCAGGCCACGGCGAGATTCCGGGAGCCAATGGAAGATAGGCCACGTAACCGAAATACATCAAATCAGTGCTATAGATGTGGCAGGACTGGACATTTCAAAAGAGACTGCCGAGTACAACTACGGTCTAGATCTCCATCCAGAGACGCTAGGGCCCCCAAGTCAAATCAGGAAAACTTCAATTAGTCAACATTGCGGGGCGGGTGTTGGCTAAAGAAGATAAAGCCCCCAGGATCGTCTCCATAAAAAGCCTAGGAAAAGCCGCCGACAGTCTAACAATTACAGGAAAGATCAACAGAACAGCCATAACAATTACTGTTGACACTGGTGCGGCGGTATCTTTGATAAGGCCCAACAGAGTAAATAGTGTAGAAGTTCTACCCATATCAAAGAATGTAGTTTTACGTACAGTTACCGGTGAGACAGCTGAAGTACTTGGGGAAATGGATATCGAACTTCAACTGGGACGAATTAAATTACACCACACAGTGTTAGTCGCCGACATCCAAGACGAATTTATTTTGGGGATGGATCTCATCGGTCAACATGGATTCTCTTTTGACAACAAGCTTAATCTTCTGAAGTTTGGCACCGAAGAGTTCATCCTTAACAAAACAGACGATGGCACACCGACTAAAGTAGTGGCGGCATGTACTGTCAGAATAAGCGGAAATACCGAGCAGATAATTTTTGGGAAATTGGAGAAGGATTTTGGAGGCTGCATCGGACTTATCCAACACCACGATTTGCCTTGCAAACACCTCGTAGGCAAAGCACTAGTCAAAACCGACGGCGAAATACCGATAAGGATAGCAAATATTTCATCCAATTCCATCAAAATCAATAAAGGAGATGTAATAGCCACTTGCGAGCCGGTGCAATGGGTAACCAGTTGCGAAACGCAGTCAGAAGTAACACCCGCAACATCACCTAAGGAAGTCCTAGAACATTTCCAGAAGTCGTGGCAACATCTGTCTTCCGAAGAACTGAAGAGAGCTACACAATTTATCAAAGAGCAGAGCACAGCCTTTGAAAGGAAAAATGGCAATACTGGAAGAACGAACATCATAAAACATAAAATCGACACTGGGAGTGCTCACCCCATACGGCAGCATCCTCGGAGGTTACCAGTGACGAAGCAGCAAGAGGTTACCACATTAGTGGATAAAATGCTTGAAGATGGAATTATTGAAGAGTCATTAAGTCCATGGTCATCTCCTGTTGTCTTAGTCACCTAGAAGGATGGGACTACCAGATTCTGCGTGGACTATAGAAGGCTCAATGACGTCACCAAGAAGGACAGCTATCCACTTCCTAGAATTGACGACACGTTGACGACACTAGCAGGTTCTCATTGGTTCTCAACACTCGATCTAAAGAGCGGATACTGGCAAGTAGGCATTGACGAACAGGATAAGGAAAAGACTGCCTTCTCTACCGGAAGTGGTTTATATCAGTTTAAAGTTATGCCCTTCGGACTATGCAATGCCCCCGCTACTTTTGAGCGTCTTATGGAAGTTGTTCGTTGTTCTACGAGGCCTCACTTGGAAGACATGCCTGGTCTATCTTGATGATATAATGGTAATGGGAAAAACTTTCGAAGAGCACCTACAAAACCTGCATGAAGTTTTTACTAGGATCAAGAATGCTCAGCTCTTACTGAATCCAAAGAAATGTTTTCTCTTCCAACAAAAAGTTGAATTTCTCGGGTATGTCGTGTCATCAGAGGGAATCCAAACTGATCAACGAAAGATAACAGCAATCAAAAACTGGCCTCGTCCTCGCGACAAACACGAACTGCGGAGCTTCCTTGGATTATGTACTTATTATAGAAGATTTGTCGAAGGATTTGCAAATATAGCTGCACCTTTACATAAGCTCACTGAAGAACGAGCAAATTATAACTGGGATCATAACTGTGATTCTGCGTTCAGGAAATTAAAAGCGGCTCTATGTTCTAGTCCAATATTGGGATATCCGGAACAAAAGGGTAAATTTGTATTGGACACAGACGCCAGCAACACCGGCATCGGAGCAGTATTATCGCAAGTACAAGCAGGGGAAGAACGGGTTATCGAATACTACAGTCGAACACTTTCGAAACCTGAACGTAACTACTGTGTAACCCGAAAAGAGCTTTTGGCAATAGTACGGTCTGTTGAGCATTTCCATCAATATCTGTACGGGCAAGAATTTCTGATAAGGACTGATCATGCAGCACTTAAATGGCTTTTGGATATGAAACAGCCTGAAGGACAGGTAGCCAGATGGCTTGAAAAGTTACAACAATATAACTTTAAGGTTAAGCACAGGGCAGGTAGATTGCATAATAATGCAGATGCTTTATCCAGAAGGCCATGCGAGGATAATTGTAAGCATTGCCAAAGAATAGATCAACAAGAAGGAATTACTCCCATTAGGCAAACGAAATTTGAGGTTGATCAGCAGTGGACCACAGAGCAACTTAAAAAGGATCAGCTTGAAGATAGTGAAATGGCACTATTGCTAAGAGCTAAAGAAGAACATCAACCAAGACCAAGCTGGAGCGAGATATCAACTAAAGGACTTGCTTTTAAAACTCTGTGGGCTCAGTGGGACTCCATGGTGGTGGAAAATGGACTTCTTAGACGAGCCTGGGAAAGCGCCGATGGAAAAGTAGTGAAGACACAGTTAGTGGTACCAAGGAGGAAGATATCGGAAGTTCTGGCAGAAGTTCATAATGGAAAGTCTGGTGCTCATCTCGGAGTGAACAAAACGATTGACAAGATTCGCGACAGATTTTACTGGGTCAACTACTGCCAGGATGTGAAATCGTGGTGTCGGCAGTGCTCAACCTGTGCCGCAAGCCAAGGACCCAAAACAAGATCTAGGGGCAAAATGAAACAGTATAATGTGGGCCTACCGTTTGAACGTATCGCCATTGACGTAGCTGGCCATTTTCCAGAAACAAATAATGGTAACAAGTACATTTTAGTGGCAATTGACTACTTCAGTAAATGGCCTGAAGTATTTGCGATCCCCAATCAAGAAGCTGTTACCATAGCAGAGGTCCTTGTGAATAACTTATTCAGCAGATTTGGTGTTCCGTTAGAGTTGCACTCAGATCAAGGACGCAACTTCGAATCCAAGGTTTTCCAGAAAGTCTGTGATTTACTCAACATCCAT
Source organism: Pissodes strobi (assembly GCA_016904865.1). NCBI lineage: Eukaryota > Metazoa > Arthropoda > Insecta > Coleoptera > Curculionidae > Pissodes > Pissodes strobi. The sequence continues at coordinate 9,323 of MU183746.1, forward strand.
AAAACACGGACTACCGCCTTACATCCACAATCAGACGGCATGGTTGAGAGGTTTAACAAGACCATTGAAGAACATTTGTCAAAGGTCGTAGATGAACATCAGAAGGATTGGGACCAACACATACCACTATTTTTAATGGCCTATAGGTCAGCAGTCCATGACACGACAGGACTAACACCAGCCGTGGTTTTATTTGGAAGAGAACTCCGTTTACCCTGTGACCTATTATTCGGAACGCCAGACAACAACGATATGGAAATTCAAGACTACGCAGACTCCCTTAAGGAAAAGTTACTATGCGTCCATGAATTAGTCAGAGAAAACATGGAGAAAGCCAGCGGCCGAATGAAGACACGATATGATCTCAAAGCTAATTCTATGGGATTTCAGATGAACGATAAAGTCTGGTTATATAATCCGCAAAGGAAGAAAGGAAGATCTCCGAAGCTTACGCCAGTATGGGAAGGGTCCTATACAGTCATCAAAAGAATTAATGACGTAGTGTATAGAATTCAGCGTAGCCCCAGAAGCAAACTGAAAGTAGTCCACCTTGACAGGCTGAAAGCATATCACGGACATGAAGTATCTGATCGAGACGATCAGGTTTAAGAGGGAGGCAATGTCACGACTAACAACCGTCCGAACGTTTTTGTGCTACCCTATAGAACTAGCCGCTGTGCCGCTCGCTTCTTTGTCTGTATGACTCATCGCCCGGCCGGTCGCGAAGATTCAGGATCGCTGGAATTATCTCGATGGCCTCGTCGAGATCATATAGAGTGGCCTCGGAATACTTCCCGAATATTCGTGATAGATTTGAGATTATATATAAGCAGACCTAAGGCGAATGTTAGTTAGTTCAGTTCAGTTAATCATTGAGTGTTGAATAGATATTAGTTGTAAAGTTATAAGAGTAGTATAGAGTGTTAAATTGTATACAGTGGTAGTGAATAAAGAGAGTATTAGTTGAAAATAGCAAAGTTGTAATTCTGTTAAGAACCCACGGGAAAAACGTAACAATATATAGGGTGGTGAGATAAATTGAAACATGTATTCGGTATTGATATAATTTAATAATGCAGGCGTAAATTGCATTTAAATATAATGGAGATAATTAAACAGTGTTTTCTATGCTAAATAGAAATTATATATGTACAATTCTTAGACTAAAACTACCAATCATTCATCATTCGTTCAGTATAAAACTAATATTACAAAAGGTTTCTTAATTAGTAACTAAAGACTAAAACAGTCTTGTTTATGCAATTTAAAACTGAAATATGTTTGTCCTTTCTGACTTTCAATGAACTGAACTTTTATGCTTTCAATCTAGCACCTTTTTTTCGTACAGAATACCTTAATCTCCAATGTTTTACTTTACTCTAATCAGCTAGGGATTCCACTTTGAATCCTTGAATTAACTTCTACAGTACAGGGACCACTTGGGTTATCAATTCGGTGCCGCCATTTTATGGATTCTCTTCAACAAAAGGGGGAAAGAGACGCTACGTCGTTTCTTGCTTTGAAAACTTGGGATAATAGCCCAAAAGGAGGTCTTTGTCCAACCTTGGACAAAGATAACTGAGGTGCACTAAATATTCGCTAATATTTGTGCATACAAGAGAAATTGTCCAAAAAGGAATTTGACCTTTTGGCGCGAAGAGGCACTTGCTCGAGCGCCGTGACAAGACGGATCAAGCAACGTGGAGTGTTTGCAGAGCACTGACCTGAATTTGTCTTCGAGCTGGTCGCCTCCTGGCGCCAGACCAAATAAAAAGTGAGGGGTTGGCGCTTTGCCGAATTCATTTGAGATTAAAAGGGTAGAAACTGTTTTCTTTCTTTATTTGACACACTGATTGTTCACAATGCTGACGGAGACAAAAATACATTGACTTTAAAACGATTACAAACGTTTTCCTTTACGAGTGAAGAGTTGCTGAAATGTAATATATTATACTGACAGTACTGTTGTACAGGTTCGAATTAAGGGATCATCCGTCCAGGTTTGAACTAAGGGGTTTTGAAGAACGGGCATATGCTAATTTAAATGCACAAATTGGGTTGAACCCGGGGTGAAATAAATCTATTTTGTGTTTAATTATGGCTCATTCATTCTACATACATACAGGGTGTTATCACCAAACTATACGGTGAAAAACGATAGTTTCTACACGTGTTGGGGTGTTTCCCCAACAACGACCAATACAGATTTTGCAATAATGCAACTGAAACCGCAGAACATCTACTCTGCCAATGTCCAACCGAACTCTGCAAAAGGCTCAAGTACCTTGAAGGAGTACAGCTATCACCTCAAGAAGTGAGTCAACTACCTACCTGCCAAGAAAATAGCACAAAATATCTGTAAAGGTAGCAGTGCCGAGCTGCTGAAACTAGCCGAAACGACTCCCTAGCAATCCACAATCTACTGATGATTCCATAATATACAAAAGGTGTTAGATTAAGATGCGTCTCTTGGTCACAACAAAGAGGACATGGCGTATTTAATCTATTTTTGCCAAAGTTATAGATATGCCTTTACGTATTAACAATGGCAAACTTTATGGAATTAGACATCTCTTTTAATCCAAAGAGTATAAAATGTTTGTAAACGAATTTATCCACTGCTTGTATACGGATATATAAAATTGTATACCCTTTTGGTAAACCGAGAATATTCACGTTTCATAGAAACAAATAAATCTCCCAGTTGGTAGCACTAATTTTACGGGATCAAAAATATATATCTATTTTGTTTCATAATTCCCATGAGGCATAATTTACTTGACCTCCTTTTCGAATTAATCTAATGTCCCTAACTGAGATGTTACTGCTTATTTATAGATACTGCAATCTGTATAAATAGACGACGAGCATTACCAGTCGCGTATCAATTACAGTTGTTTCGCATCTGTCTCCGCACGAGTTGGCTGTTTTTTTCGGCTTTTACTTTTAATGACCTCGTTTCTTTACAAGTCAATAAAATTCACTTTAATTGTTGTAAAATCTCGTTTTCATAAATTGCTAATTCATTACTTTCGTTTTTGCACGGCCTTAAATAAACTTATTGTGTGAATGTTAGGCTAGGTCATAGTGTTTGCTTGTAAACAGAACGTTGTTATCGTTGAAATATGTTTTTCAAGCTGTAAAAAATTTATTGCCTAGATGTTTTGTTTTGATGCTCAGTCTCATATAAATCCTTTGAACCTGGGACTAATTTATGATCAGTAATTAATTTAATCAAAACTTGTATAAGAGTAATATACGAGTAAATCAATGTAAATAGTCCGCTAACCTACATCATTTGGAAAACTTAATTTACAATGGAGTCTCACGGTGCCATTTACTTCTGCAACATTTTCGTCAGTGCACCTTTATCACATCTTTTCAAAAAAGTTTTTCTTTGAATAAATACTGCATCTTTGTTTATAGTGCCTATCCTCTGTGGATGTTGGCGATTACGTTGGCCCAGACCAGTCTATTGACGGCTGATCTGAAGAGTGTTAATGAGGTCATCCCCGGCCATTGCCGAAGGTTTTTAACCCCTAAAGTGCCTCTTCCTCCTGAGCCCCCTCCTTCCTTGAATCTCACCCTGTAGTATAAGCTGTAGTAAGCAATATCTTTCCCCTCATTTCGTGCCGAAAATAGGAAAAGCTTTCCGACTTGACAGTGGACAGGATTGCTGTTCAATTCAATTCAAAAATCTCTTTATTCAATAAAAAATATGAAAATACAAATAAAATCAAAAACAACAAGCACTCGTAGGTGAAGAGTCCTGTCAGTGTCAGAATATTTAAAGCATTAAATTTTCCCCTGCATGAGTCCTAATATACTATATGGCACACATTACACGTACCGCCCTTTTTTGACTTTTAAAGGCCCTTTCTGAATCAGCACTATCCCCCCAGAATATCACACCGTAACGAAGCACCGAGTAAATGTTTGCATAGTAAATCAGTTTAATCTCTACTTAGATACTTTGACATGACCCTCAAAGAATATGTAGCGCTATCTGCAAACCTCATAAATTTGTGTCGACCAATCCAAATTGGGTTCTATATGGATACCAAGAAACTTAGAGCTTTCATCAAGGGCGACACTCTCAGTACCAATCCGAAATGTCTCAGAGACTGTTGAATTTTTTTGTTTGGTTGAAAAGCATATGTATTGAGTTTTTTCCCTATTTAAAATTAACCGATTTGCTTCAAACCATTTCTGGGCTTTAAGGATATGTGCGGGTGTAAGTTGAACTAACTCTTCAAACGATATTCCTAATGATAACAAATTTGAATCGTCTGCAAAATTTGACATGTAACATTTCTGTAATGTTACTTCAGAAGCAAGTTCATTAACTTAAAAGATAAACAGCAAAGGGCCCATCACACTCCCTTGCGGAATCCCCAAGGTCAAGTCACCGTCCTCAGAGACATACTGAACCTCCTCTGACTCCATAACAACTCTCTGTCTGCGGCTTGTCAGATAAGAACGCACCCATTCCTAAGGGAACACCTCTAATCCCATACCTTTCAAGATTCCCCAGTAGACTGGCTTTGCGTCAAGGTATCTTCTAATTTTCGATGTATACGGGTGTGGACGATATTTAACAATATCTTTAGAGCATAACTCATTAGATTGGATAATTCTATGATCTTCGGATTTTGTAGCGTTTCTCTTTTTTGGGAGTGGTATAATTGTAGATAGAAGCCAGTCTCTTGGCAATTTACCAGAGTTATAAATTTTATTAAGTAGGCTGGTAATTAACCTTAACTGCTCATAATCTATGAGTTTTAATATTTCTCCATATATTCGGTCAGGTCCTGGACTTTTGTTATTCTTGAGTCTTCGAACAGCAGTACGCAACTCAGTCAGCGTAATCTCCGGTTCGGTGTCCCCCCGCTCAATTGAAACCATGACTTCTTCTCGTAGAAAAGGTCCTCCATATACTTCTGCCACCTATCCATCACTTCATCCATCTCAGTGATGACCCTATTCTGTTTGTCAGATATTACACTAATATTTTGAGATTTACGTAGACCTGTGAAGGTTGAAAGAATCATGTTTCCCTTTTAGGGTCTCAATCTCTCGACATCCCTTCTCTAGCCATCGTTCTTTTACTTCCTTGATCTCCCTGAGCACTCTTTTATGGATTTCCTTGTATTTCTCTTGGTCTCTGTTTGTGCATATTCGTCTTTCCTCCATTAGATTAAGAATTCTCTCTATCATCCATTCTTGCTTTTTAATTTGCCTGTCTTGTTTCAGCTTGCATTCTATTATATCAGTGTCTGCGTTTTTATTGCATTCCACGTCTTCTCTATGTCTAGTTCTTGATTGGTTTGATTATGGATTTCTATTACTTTGTTGTTGATATCCTATTTAACGTCTGATTTTATTGTTTCATTCCTAAGTTTTTCTATGGCTACCACTTGATTTCTAATAATGTTTTCCGAGGTGTCCATTGGTGGCTTCCATGTGCACATCCCTCGTGGTGGTAGCTTAAATGTACTCGCCGTCTCGGTACAGAATTGAATAAGTCGGTCACCACGATCATTTCTCAGTCCCAAATTGGATTTCTCTACAATGCCTTTAACAGCCCCATTTCCCACTTTATCATTAAAATCTTCGAGAATTATATACCCTTCGTGTTTTTAGTGAATCTTAAAGCAGAGGATAAATACTCAGAGAATAGTTCTAGTTCTTGTTCTGTGCTTCTGGCTGTTGCATAAAATATTACTGATCTTGCCTTTGTTTTAATAAATGCAACTCTGTCCGATATTGGAACAAAGCATTCGACCGCAGCTTTTAAGTAAAAGCTGATTGATTGTGATTGCTACGCCATTTCCGTTTCTGGTGCTAATGTCTCCGGCGAAATATGTAATAATCCCTCGACATGCAGTTTCCTGAGTTTGGCTGCACTTCTTCACTACATCCTAAGATATCAATTGTCAGTCTTTTCATTTCTTTGATGATGTTCTGGGAAAAAGTATGTTGGGTAGTTTCCCCTTGTTTCCCCAACTATCTGTGTCAGCCACTCCTAACATGGAGTACCGTTGTACCGACGCTGTTCACAGCCGCCCACTCTGGATGAGAAGATGTGCATAGCATAGCAAATATAATTCTTTGAAAAATATAAAAACAAGTTTTCAAGCGACTGTTCACACCCCTAAATTCACAAAACTTCATCGTACAAAAAAAACATGGACGATACGTTTGATCTGCCATTTAATATTAAAATTTGTAATAATTATATTGTTTTACTGATTATACACTTTTACAGGCTAACAAAATTCCATAAACTCTTTTCCGGAAACATTTTCTATCATGATATTTCTTGAACTCTTAGATATTTCAAAGCGGTCAGCTGATGGTTGTTATGTTCGGTTTCAAGTACCTTTCAAACGAAGACCATTGTAAAGACTATGCCAATATAGGTTCCTTTTAGAAAACTAGTTATGCCTATATGTAGGGTTAAACCAGTATTTAAAGGACACATTTGATAATACGGTGAAATGTACCTGCAAATTGTCTTTGAAACAACTAATGCTTCATTCTGCTTTTCCTTTTAGAGATTAGAATGCAAATAATTAATAATAATTAATGGATTGAGTTTGTTTTCTAAAGTCAGCTAAGAAATATAATATTTCGTGATTTCAAATCAATCCTTTACATGTTTGAAGATGGCCTGAGGTACAGTTTCGTCTGCAGATTTCACACAATTCAAATCTTTTTAATATTTTATTTCTTCGTTCACCCATCGATATCTAGCGACATTTTTCGATTCACTCAATGGCTTCGTTGTCATTCATTCGTGACATACTTAACTCAAAATAGAATGAGCAGCAGATCATATGACATTGGTTTGAAGAAAGTGGAGGGGTAGATTAGATACTATCTTGCGGTCATGCACGGACTAACGGAGCGTTGAGCCCTTGGCCGGACTGATTTAGACCGATTCGGTGTTAGATCAGGTGCAGTTGCAAGCAAACGCAGTCTGTCGTTCCGGTTTCACGTGCTCAGTTTTGACAATGCCAGACCTCGTTAATTTAAAATTTTCTTGTCTTCTAGCCGTCCGGCCACTGCGTAAAATCCGCTTCGTCCGCTCGTCGAAGGAGTGTTTTTTAACAATTTTAAAGACTACTGGGTAAAAATTGTGTGTGGCACCCTCCGCCGGCACAGCGAGCATCTCTGCTGTCCCCAAAATTCGGACCTAAATCCGCCGTTTAAAAGGGGGGTCTTTAAGATAGTTTGATACAGGGACCACTCAGGTCTAACTCGCCGCTGCTGCTTAACAACCGGTCCAGATGACTCTTGTACTCAACGGTGGTAATATTTATAGATGTGGATAGTAGAGTAGACAGTTGGGCGAAGGCGCCATTAAATTTTCTAATACGAATATATCAATGATTTTTAAGTATTGAAATTAGGGCATTAAAATTTAGAAAAATAACCCTATCTAAGGATGTTGAGAAGCCTGAAAAGAAATTGCTTAAACTCAACTTGACCGTGACTTCAGCATACCAAGATAAACATCAAATATCCTAATTAAGCTATTAAAAATCTGAATTTTTAAAGTTCTGACTAGGAAACAGATTACAACAGAACACCTTAAATAAAGATTAATCCCCTAAATAAAAACAATTATAAATTAATCCCATAGCAGCGATAATATCAGTGGACAAATAAACAAATAAAAAGAAATATTATATCAAATAAGTTGACCTGTGAATAAAATATATAGTCAGTGAAGATCGAAATGAGCTCAATTCGGTAACGTGCTGGACAAATACCTAAAGTGCTAATTATGTAAGAGGGTCAACAGCAATAAGGATTACAGCCAATTACAGTAAGTGTGTAGCATTTAAATAAGGATACCTAATACAAAAAGTAAATTAGATAATTACAATAATATTAGCAAGATATTTGCTAACCAAGATAATATCATATGCGGTATTGAAGAAAGTCGGCATTAATTAATCAATTAACGGTAAGAAGCGGTAATAGATACGATAAAAGATAATAGATGATTAAAAATCATTTAACGGTAAGTTCGATAAAAATAAGGTAAGTGATTATAAGTCCTACAGTAAGGGCGTGGCATTTAGGTAAACGTACGTAGTACAAGTAAGTAATTCGGATAATTACATTGATATTAGTAGGACACTTGCTAACCAACACAATATCATATACGGTAGCGAAGAAAGTCGGTGTTAGTTAACCAAACAACGGCAAAAAACCCAATCATTTAACGGTAAGTTCGCAAAAGACAAGGCAAGGCAAGGCATGGTAAGTCAAATAACTATCACACGCAAGTAGAGTTCACTAGCAGTGGTTGGTGGCTACTTCTTAACTCACACGGCCACTTGGCTGGCTCAATTTAGAGCTTTTCTGCTTCCTGTGCCGCTGCACGTCGCACCATATAGTTCAGCATCACTTCGACAAAAAGGGGTCTGAAACTGACAGAAATGAACCTGGAAAAACTCTCTAGGCTAGCGAAATACCGGGCGTAGAATGGGCCCTAATTAAATTATAAAGAATTTTAACTATCTAATATAGAAACACAAATATATGAACTACCTTTTGCAACGGGTGATATCACTTTACATAAAATACATTATATTACGAGAAAATATTAATGGCAGAGTGCTTGCCAATTTATCTCATGATAAAGTTAATAAGAATAGTAGACCTGCTGGTCAAAACTACAACGATAATATCTAGACTTCAAAAACTTGTCTTTTCTCTACGTACACGTTCATTGCTCGGAAGGGAAAGACCGCGTCAATTGCCAGAATATATCTTAGACAGCCGTCAAGAGAACGTTCGAAAATGAGGGATGACTACGAACACCTCGCGAACCCTTCGGAGCTGTATCCGTCGATACCAGTTTGGTACGTTCCAATATTCCAATGTATGAAATAGTTGATGTTTTAAATTTTAAGATATTAATTCTTAGTTCAGAATAGGAATGTTAAGTTCTAATGTAAGGTAAGGTATCAATAACAGAAATCTACCAGTGAAAGGGAAAAAACTACATTTCTGGGTTTGGTAGCATTGAATGAAAACGCTACACCCTCTAGAATATCTGTTGTTCATTTAGAGCGCATGCTAAGCATTTTTATCTCCCTACTAAAGCGAGGTTTCAAGAAAGGCTTTCTCAGTCTCCTCTTAGAGATATTTCGGGGAGACTGACGGCCAGGATGGTGAGGACCATTTATCTTTTGCTTGCTCTCAACCTAATCTCAATTTATCCATTACCTGCCTGACGTAACGGAGACCAACCTTCTTCTATTCAAGTGATAGTTATCTCGTTATTCACGATGTTTAACAGATCATTTAAATTTTTCATTTAACCAATTGAAATGACATAAGACAAAATAGTCTCTGATTTGCAAAGGAAGGTATGTGAGGGTATATCTACACTACAAAAACATAAGGGTCGGCAACTGAACTGTACACACACACGGGCAAACACCCATTCAATATAATATGATTTATACATTAAGTGTGAAATAATGATAAAAAGCAGGTAGCTGGTGTATCATAATATATTTTCTCAAAATAGGGATTGCGTAAAACATCTTGTTAGCTACGAAATAAGCATACAAAACAGCACGTATTATTAAAACAAAAACTGAAAAAGAAGCCCGTTGCCAAAACTTCACGTAGAACGCTCTCGAATTTCAAATGTATACAACAGAGATATTGATCTGAATTTCTAAAATAACAAGGACCGTTGTTCGAAATAATTTTATTTACTACATAATGCATGACATATTATTTTCTTTTCTTAATGAGGATTGATCAATGTATGTACAAGAATACACAAACGTATACACCCATACATGCTAAAATGACTGGTAATTCGATTAGGCAGCTTTTTAGAGTAAAGCGCTCTGGTAAAGTTTACTAAATAATATTTATTTAGTAGACTTTAGCTACGGCTCGCAGCTTAGCATTCCTGTATTAAT
>MU183746.1:39281-52064 GCA_016904865.1 Pissodes strobi
ACGGAGTAACTTATATTGCTATCTATAGGCTATCTATATGTCAATTTCTCCAAGAGAGCTCTAAGCATATAAATGTAAGATTCCATAACTGTACCCATAACAGTTAAGGTTAAGGGTCTAGTGCCGTAATGCAAAACAGATGTGTATTAGGGCGCTGCAGATCTTAGAAGAACCCATTCAAAATATATTTATGACATTCACAAAATAATGGCAAATCTTAACACTATATTTATATGTCAATACAGAGACACATACCTGTAGTATAAGCGGTCATAGTCAAAAATTCACAACCACTGAACACTACAATCTAAGAAACTAATTTTATTGATTACTTAATTGAGTTGCTACAGTCCTTCATTTAGCTGCTATAAGTTATGTCCGGCGAAATATATTATAAGTTTTTACTACTTTGGTTTCCTCTGGATCATTTGCAGATTGGCAGTACATTTGATGTGTAGTATCGATATCCGAATTTTGTCCACGGGCCGCCGCACTGTGCGATGCGGGCCGGAGGCACCACTAAAACTGCGAGCAGAATAAATTGCAAGGTTGGATCGACTAACCTCCGAACTATCGCACTGGCACCCTATTTGCCTCTCTATTTTCGCTCGCTGCGCGACGTGCCACACGTTAAGTAGCGCATCTTCAAAAAGTTAATCATAGCCATGCTCGTCACAATGTATGTAAACAACCGCATAACCTTCTGATGATTTTTACAGATTCAATTATTGCAAGATATGCCCATGTTTCTTGGTGTTTTGGCTCTCTTACGAGAGCATATGTTCTACCTTTCATTTCCACGTTTGCGTTTTGGGTACAGCTCTACATTGGAACTTGGTTTGAAATTGTTGCTTCCTGAGTATCAAGAAATTCACGAACTATTTGTCTTATTTGCTTTAGAATGGAATCACTTTGTTCTCTTATACTTATTTGTGGCTTCATCAACTCTAAAGCTAAGTTTCGTATAAAGTCTCATCGGACAACATTTTCATTAGGATGATTTAACTGATATAGAACAAGTGCTTTTATCCTTTAACGCACCATGCATCAAATAAAAAACGGTCATCTTCTGTGGTTCCAGGAAACCAGGGTGCAATCCGTATGAGAAGCAAACTGACTGCTCCCAGGTTGTCTTTAAGCAACATTTATCATCTATGGAAGATTTTTTTCTTAATTTTCCTCAGGGTCTCCAAAATTGTAACTTTATAATCATTCTTTAATCAAGTGCTAGAGATACACTTGAAACCCATTTGTCATTGGTAATATTATGAAATATGTCTCTAATTAATTTTTACTACAAGATGCTTGATAAATTCTAAAGCCCTATTCGAAAAGTGAAACGTTCCTGCATATTTATTTATTCAAGATAATCATATTATTCGGATCTACTAAGGCAAAAATCCTGATTCCATGTTTTGCAGGTTTTAATGGAATATATTGCCAGAAAGGGCACTTACCACGAAAAGCAACAAGCTGTTAATCAATTGTTAGATCTGGTTTAGGTACAACGGATAACTTACACTTCCCAACAAACAACGCTAAGGTCTCCCTTATATCTGTCACTTTGTAGGTTGGTCTTCGTTCTTAATGAGTGTTTATGTCTTCAAAAGGAAGCCAGTGCTATCTGATCTTTGAAGGTCTCTGATATTTAGTTTTCCTGATTTGTAAATTTCCCAAAAATACAACATTCTGGTGGGTCATGCATCCCTTTCGCTTTGGTATTTATACTTTATTTTATCTATGTATGTGTTAGTTGAGTAATAATCTCGATAATACTGCCAGCAAACAAAATTAATCATTCTAGATTGTATTCTGCGTTTTCTGCTCCATTTATTGGGTCCGGCTTTTTCTCAAAATTGTGCACCCTCGTTCTCGCCGAGGTGGAGCAAATTTCTTCCATTTCATGAAACAATTCTTTGATATGTAACATCATCATCAAATGACCCTCCAAACAACAGTTTCATCATTATCTTATTCAGAATTTATGTTATGTTTAGACTCTTCGCAATAATCTCCATCATCCTCATCAGAATTAGCTTCTCCGAATACTTATTCCTCCTCGATTTCATCTAACTACTTCAACCACGTATTGGTGTCTTTGGTTGCATATCTGAGTCATTGAAATGCAAAACATTGGAAAAACACAAAATTATGTAAAAAAATGTGTGCGTGAAGTCCACGCGCGATAGAAGTGAAACTTTTTCCTTAACAGCTATAGATACAGTTAAATTATTAGAATTATTAGTACACCGCGCCGCGCCGTCTCTCCTTCCGGTCGTTCCCACTTCCCACTAGCACATACGTAGATGCTATAGGCAACGCTACGCATCCATTTCCCCTCCTAACCGTCCGTCTCAATCAAGCGTGTGCGTATTCCCCCTCCTGTCGTCACTGACGACCTCTTCGAACTCCCCTCACGCGATCGGAATTTTCGTAACGTTCGAAAATTGTCGCCTTCTCAGCTAAGAAGTTTCACTTCAATCAACTTACCAAAACAACGGGGAAAACTGTACTTCAGCGGTCGCGCATAATTATATTTTAAAACAAAACAACCGATTAATTCTATCACAGCCAAGAGCAAATTACACTTGAAGATTAGCATGACGCGGGGTGGGAGTAACACAAGCGCCGTTTGCGCACAATAATTGTCGATTTGGCTTAAGTGGGAATAGTGGGATACATGCGAGCAATCCAGAGTTAAGTCGGAAAAATAATTTGACCCTTCTCTAATAACCTAACGTCCGGGCAGTAGTCTCCTAAATAAGTGAGCGTAGCAACAAAAGCGCAATTTTTCAAGCAATTTTTGTTCTATCGTGTCAAACGCACGAGACAAGTCAAAGAATATATCGACTTTAGTTTTCAAAATTCGTAAGAACTTTTGTACGTTAAAAATATGCATTTAGTTTTAGTTTATTTATGTCCAATTATGTGCTGCTACCTGAGAAATAGAACCACTCCAAAAAGGATTTATTCAGACAAATAAGTTTACGATTATCCGTTTAATTTGGTTGTGAATATTTTATTTTCTTTGCAACCAGAGGATATCCTCTTTGTAAAACGGCCACAATAATACAATTCATTATTGATCTTTTTCAAACCTGAGATTGTGTTTACTTATATTTATAATACTACCAATCCAATAAATGCAAACATTGCTGGGAAGAAAATGATGTTTGTGGTTTTGTGGTTAGTTTGAGGCCATAGTATATATTATATTCCTAGTCATCAAAAAATACCACTAACATGATTTGCAAAGTTTCTTTGTGTAATAAATTAAACGAAATTTTATCTGATCTTTGATTGTTTTCACACTAAACGAAGAATTTTAAATTAGTTAACCCAAGAATTAAATAAGTTAACCTAAACATAGGCAAAATCGCTCCGCAAATTATTTTGCAACAAATATTTAGTCTGTGTTTAATTGAATTTTCTTAATATTTTTAACACGGTACGATTGCAAAACGCTATGGTTTTTGGAATCCCAACGGATATATCAGTAATTTATGGATAAAATGTGAGAACAGTATATAAGCGAAGAATTTAATATTTACTGAATCTTGATCTGCAATTTAAACTGTTCTTGTCCTGTTAAAAGAAAAAGGTGGGTGTAAGTCACGATAACGAAAATTTCTAGGGCAACATTGAACATCCGATGCAGATGTTATCATATTTTTTTATGGCAGCGACACATACACTGAAGGGAGATCATCTCGACGAGCAGTGTGTGTGCAAAGATGTTGATTGACACGGTTCTTGAACAGCTGTAGGTTGTAATTAAGGGGAAAAAAGATGTCCTGGCAGTGAGTTCCACAGTGATGCATTGCGCCAGACAAAAAAGTCGTTGTAAAGCGAGGTTCTAGCTGTTTCCAGTTTTACGACAAACGGGTGCGCTCTCTTGCCGTAGGTCGTGACTGTCTGATAGGCGTTGCGGGGGGCGGGATGAGGCGGACCAAATCTTGGGAAAATCTGCCGTGAAGATATCTGTAAAACAGAGAGATATCGGCCATATGTCCGCGGTGTTCCAACTATCCAGATCCCGGGTCAACTTTGGGTCGCCGACGAGACGCACAGCTCTCTTCTGAATGGAATCCAGCAGCTTTAGGGTGTGCTTAGGTGCGGAAGCCCAGATGTGTGAGCAATATTCTAAGCACGGTCTTAATCGCGCTTTGTAGAGCAAGAACATCTGCTCCGGTGTACACAGTTTTTTGTTGCGAAATAGCAACGTGATCATGCCAGGATATATTGCAGTTGACCGAAACAGTCAGTACCTAGTCCGATTTGCGAGGATGAAGGAATAGTCGATCCTGCCATAATGATGTCAGGGCCTGCCGTTTTGACGTTATAGGCTGCAATACTGTGGAAAAAAGACAGGATCAAATTAACTTATTTCTATTAGTAAATCGGGAAATCAAAAATAAAGCGTACAGTGAATACAATATTTAAATAGCGGCTAACTTTGACTTCATAGGGTACACGCAATGGTAACAATAATCTAATCAATCTCCTTCACGGAAACCATTGAGATTAACCCAAACTAACGCATTCGAAAGTGCCCAATGTGTGAGTTGACAATTTCCATATTATGAGAACTACAAAGCAGCCTAAATATTGAATGCCCTTTTAATTTTAAAACCCCACTCATTTTTAACAATATTTTTGTTATTAGGTTTATCCACCAATAACCAAGTATTGTTTGCATTGATTGTATCAAGCTCACTTTTAAGTGCTTTTCACTATTCGGCACTATTGGCACGATAATGCTTCGAAAAGGGTTAATGGTTCTAACTCATCCGATATAGTTAGATAGCAAAATCTGAATCGTAAACAATAATACAATCATCATACATTTTTGGTTTTAATTTTATACGTTTAGGATATCGGAATTCATGACAATATAAAACTGGCCTGGATGGAGCGTGAGCAATGAGAGAGTAGATAAACTGGATGATTTTGGTAAAATGCTGAATATTCCTAAGCGTGACTTTATGGAAATATCTCATATATTCCTCATGATTAAAAACTATATACAGTCAAAGTTGGAGCGCCTCTAAATTATAAGGGGAGATGGTATGTATGTCAATTGTTCCGTAAGTAAAACTGCTTTAAAGATAAACTACTCAGGTACCTCGAGACCAACATAATAATTAGCGATAACCAAGAGAACTCAACAGGAGGTATATTGGCCAATGCCACTCATATATGGGAGTAGGGCAATTGAGAAGTGCAAAGAATCTCGAACCATTGCGTTGGATATTTCGAAGGCATTCGTCAGAGTTTGGCAGAACTGCCAACCTCTCTCTGCAGCTGGCTTGCCAGTTTCCTTAAGAGCCGATCTCTGCACGTTGCAGTTGATGGACACGTCTCAGATACATTCACCATTAATGCGGGCGTGCCTCAGGCCGCAATACTTTCACCTACTCTGTTCCTCATCTATATTAATGACCTGCTGACAGAAACCAATAATCCCATTTACTGTTTTGCAGATGACAGTACCCTTGTCTCTCAATTTGGATCAGCAAAACCTTTACCAGCTGAGAGACTTATCACCGCAGACACGAGCCCAACAATTAATCAAGATCTGGAGAAAATTCGAACTTGGGGCAACATAAATTTGGTCCAGTTACGGCGGGCCTGGACATCATTATGGCAGGATCGACCATTCCTTCATTCTCGTCAATCAGATTACTGGGTCTCGGTTAACAGCAATATGTCCTGGAGTGACCACGTTGCTAATCGCAATCGCAAAAATCAGCCTCGCAGAAGCTTGGTGCGTTATTTCTCAAAAACTGTATACATCGCAGCAGTTGCTATTGCTCTACAAAGCGCAAATAAGACTGTGCTTAGAATAGTGCTCACACATCTGGGGTGCCGCATCTAAGCACACCCTAAAGCTGGATTCCATTCAGAAGAGCTGTGCGTCTCGTCGGCGACCCGGGATCTGGATAGTCTGGAACACCGCAGACATATGGCTGAAATCTCCCTGTTTTACAGATATTTTCACGGCAGATGTTTCCAGGATTTGGCCCGCCTCATCGCGCCCCCAGCAACGCCAGTAGCGTGCCGTATAGGGGGCCAGGGGGGGCGAATGCCCCCCCCGCCCTCTATCTAACCCGCCTCAACCTCCTAATGCAAACTGCAAATGGCTCATCATTCGGCGCCCTCGAAATAGATCGCCCCTCCCGCCCTTATACCCACGGCACGCTACTGAGCAACGCCTTTCACAGTCACGACAGACGGCAAGAGCGCATTCGTTCGTCGTACAACTGGAAACACCTAGAACATCGCTTTACAAGGACTCCTTTGTCTGACGCACTGTATCACTGTGGAGCTCACACCCAAGGCATCCGTTTCCCCCAAATTACAACCTACATCTACTCAAGAACCGTGTCAATCAACATCTTCGCACACACACACACCGCTCTTCGAGTGCGATAGGATCTCCCTTTAGTGTGTGTGTGCCACTGCGCCACTGCCATAAAAAAAATATTTCTGTGCATATTCATATTGCCTCATTTTAAGAAAATAAGAGATCGAAATGAAAACAAAATCCGCAAAACTCGATAAACCGAAAGAGAAAGAACTTGTAAAAATCATAGTCCGGTCGTATCTATTTGGCTGCCTCTAATTTCCTATTCCAATGCACCGGCATAAAGAAGAAACAAAACTTAAGTTCGAACTAGCATGTCTTCGTATCATTGTTACCTCCAATTATTCGACGGTCAGTTCAAGGGATTGAGGATTTCCTCGGCCCCCACCCCTGTCTTAGGTATCATGATGAAAAGTTAGTGTTTGGGATATTATTTAAAGTCAGACTAACCCCAAACACACCCGAATGTGTTGGCAAATTGTTCTGGAATGGAACAGAATCCATTCAGGACAAAACAAGAAAAAGCATCCTAACTATTGAATATGAAACAGATGTTATCAGTTCAATATTTTAAAGTAACTATTATTCAGAATAGATGATTTGCAATTCGCGCCTGTCGTCATGTTGCTACTAAATTGGCAGCTTCCTCTTAACCTTCCCGCAGCTATTTCCGCAGACCTCCTCGTATTCGTCGATTAGACGACTCAAATACTAATTGGTTTATTTAATTAATATCCAAAATTATCCCTGATTTCTTCTAAATATGATTGTGTAACGATTATACACAAAAGCCATTTATAACAGCACTTTACAGATAAAGGAATAATAAAAGCGCAAAAACCTTTGCATGACCCACTGCATGTTGCAATATACCATGACGTAAATTACACTACACTTTGTAAACCTTGGCGAGCGGCACCGCACGGCTAAAACACATCACATCGGAAATGTGTAGGAGAGGAAGTGCCATAATAACCGTAAACCTGGGTGTGGCTTACATAAAGATGTGATGCACAAGGACAGATAAGTCGATATACGTGAGCGAGAGAGACAAAGTAATACACGCATTACACGCGCAAGCCGTGACATTATTATCTATCGAGGGGGACTAATATTGCAATAGCGTGAAGCTAAAAATTAGTAATCCATAAAATATTGTAGATTCTAGTAAAAAGTGTGAAATATGTGTGTCCTCTATTTATGAAGGCGACATCAATAATTGTAGCGGATGTAGGACGACTGGAATAAAGCATGTTTTTAAGTGGCCAACGGTTTGAACGTTTAAGTTTTTATGAAAGCTATTTGATGTTAAAATGAATTTTCTAGGACTCTTCCTAAATACAAGACCATTCTAATATGAGCGTATTCGTATTCAAAGTTGCCAACTTAGTAGATTTTTGTAACGGTTCTGTAAACCTGGGTCCACACCTAGCTGGTAAATTTTGATATCCAATAATAGAAAATCTAGTAGATAAAGATAGAAAAGTGATATATAATACTACTTTTCTCTGTATATAGGGTCTCCAAATTCATGGTAATATTCTAGTAGTCAATAAGTCTATATATACTAGAATAAATGGCATTCTGTCATATAGCACTCTTCTTTGGAATATCGCAAAAGACGTTGCAATAATTTCTTTCAGGGTGCCCATGGTTTTTTGAAAAATGGTTTTAAAAAATTATTTTGCACACAGCACGGCCGTTCGCAATCACTGCCCTAGTCTTACACTACTCACTACTTGGTATATCAGATATTAAGCTGAACACTCATTTATTCCTGCTGATAGTATTAAAAACCCCAAAGTACTAATTAATAATGCCCTGACTCATAAGATAACGACTGAAGAGGAAACATCACTTTAATTATTGTTTTATGTATCCGGGTATTTTGAACTCGCCTTTCAACTTTTGCCGATTTCCTCAGATAGTAACTTAGCTGTGTCAGGTTCGTTTGAGATTCTCGGTATCGAGCTGCTATCGTGAATAATTGATTGATTTTTACCTACTAACACATTAACTGATTAAGTTTAAGCTTTTGCCCCTGCGATCGCAATGTAATTTTGGTTTGTTTTTATAATATTAAATTAATTTTAAGTTCCTAATTGTTATTCTAAGTGTTTTTAACTTGCGGTACCATCCTAGCTAATACGAATCCCTTAAGATTTTGTTATAAATACCAGATTCGATTAAATTATCGACTCTTTGGACAATATTTAGATAGGAATCGTCCAACTCTTTTTTATATGTCTTTGGAAACGTCCTTTAATCTCTTGATTATACTTTTTCTTTTTCCAGGTCTTGAGCTATTATTATTATTAATTATTTTTTAAGATCTGATTTCTGCATGCTTTTCTAACAAATCCTTTAGTAGAGTCAAGAAGATGTTGAATAGAACTTTCTATGCTTCGTACAATATCAAGTAAGTTATCATTTGGAGGAGGTAAAGCAAAATTGTTCAGACCTTTATATTTGCTGTTGTTTGTTTTCCAGAATGTTTACGACTTTCTTAACCGTCAGAATTAGGTTTCGTTTTCCTGAGTTTTTAGGGTTTCTTATTGATGACATTTTCTTGGTGTATTTTGAATCAATTACTAAAAACATTTTTCTTTGGAATTCGTACCACTCTTTTTGTTCACTATTTGCTAATCTAATGTTAATTTTTTAAATAGTCTGTCGGTATTGTCGATAAAACTGTGCCAAAGGTGCCAAACCCCAACTTATTGTTGTAATGTATTTTTCCGTACATTTGTTTTAGCGTTGAAGCAAATTAATAAAAAAAAAGATGTTTTCCTACCTACAGGTTTCTAAAGAATTATTAATACCTATTCGGATTCCGACTAATAATAATTATTATTCTTGTGAGAATATATGTATTCATAAAATAATTAAAAAACATGCAATTTTATCGCTTAATAACATCATGATTACTCCGTATCTCTCTGTATTAATTATAGCTTCTTTCTTGTAATATCTTTTTTACGCCAAAAAGTAACTACATTTATATTGATGAAAATTAAACCTATATTATTTTTATTTTGGCAACAAAATGTAAGCTCAAATTGAATCTAAAACATAATTTTGTCCTTGGTTACTCGAATTTGGGGTATTTGGAACATGCTCGCGGGGAGAATATTAAAGCGTGTAAAATAAAAGAGGTGTTTAATGGCTTTAAGTATTTTTTAGAGATTTCTTCTTCATCTCGTCTTTGACTTTTCACAGGACCTGCTGTTATTGATAGCGCTAATAGCGCATGTTTTGTTAGCACCATCTGTCTGCCGACAGCTGTTATCGTATTGTCTGTTTGGGTTTGCTTTAAACTTGTCCTGTGGGAGGTCCCTGATTTTCAAGGGTCAAGTACGGTGATATTCTTCCATTGTTTTATCTTTCTGGTTCTGTGTCACCGAAATTTTAAACTTAACATTTTTTGTTCATATTTTTAGCTTTTAGGTTTAAACTGTCTTCTAAAAATGTAATGAACGTTTTAGAAGTTTTCAAAATTTCATCTAAAATTAAAAGTTATTTTAAGATACATACGTCCGAATTGCAACCGTGAGTTTGGATATACAGTCAATCACCCTGTATTCAAATTTTAAACAATAAAAATAAATTTAAATGTGCATTAATTACTATTCGCGCTACGTGGTACAGCAAAACCCGAAGTAGATTTCGCTATTTTGAATGACTAATATTTATCAGAATGTTACGTTCCTCTAATCAAATTAATTCCCAAGTGTTGACGACAGGAAAGCATGTGTGTGTGTTATATCGTCAGAGTTGATATTCACATGAACAGCGCCGTCAGGCTGCGGCGAGTTAGTTACCTCATACTACCGACAGACGCGTGTGTGCAGTTGTATCGTATTGAACGTTGGTGTGATGTAGTGTGTGCATGTGCCGAGGTGGATTATATTTAGAACAACACTTTTTTACTTCATCAGTTTGAAGTGACGTTAGTTTGACTAGGCTTTGTGTGACTAGTTTTTATGATCTTTACACATTATTGATTTTATTGGCAAATTGTAAGTAGTAACTACCAATTGTTCACTTATGCTTGAAAATAATTGTTAAATTATCTCTCTTCAAACATAAATGCCTAGAACACAGTTAAGATAACCAGCTAATTATAGTCAGCTTGAAATTCCTTCGTCTTTATTAATAAAGTTCTCATAACAATGATCTGGATACATTCCAGTTGTAAAACAGACAAAGTCCCAGCAATCAAATCGCGGACCTCCTTTATTATATTTATCACATTAACTGGACAAAGGCAATTCGCTTTTTCTCTAATATTGCATTGTGAAGCCTTTGAACCTGTTTTTCATGACAAATGATAATATCCAATATCTTGCCCTCGGCGATGAAAGTATTTAGTTGAATTGAAATCACTGGTTCTAGTTCCAGCTAATATTCTGGCAAAATTAACTAGTTCATAGATATGATGAGAAGCCCTCTCCAATCCCGACTTCTATCTATTTTGCCACCAAGAAAAGATACATTATCAGTGGCTTGAATTTCATTATTTTCGGTAAGAAAATGTAAGCTACTTCTCTGATCGATTACCAAACAGAATGGGCTATGCGGGCAAAAGAAGATCATCGGCTGAAAAGAACCTGCCCACAACGTGCGAGGCAGTGCCTTCACATGAATCAGAATCACAGTAGGATCGTCCTCAATAAATATAAGAGTAGTATCATCAACATACAGTAATGAGTATATCTCTGCTACATCCGGGGCTCATTCGTGTACAATCTCGAGGACCACACTATTTTCTTCGGCGGCAATAAGCCCATCATAAGTATCATATTCCATTATTTGTTGAGTGCGATTTTCTAACTAGGATTTAATTAAATCGTCAGCATTTCGTCTAACACCATGACTTTTTAACTTTTTGCAAAGTGTTGATTGGCACTATCAAAATCTTTTAATTGGTTCATGCACATGATTAATGTGAGTTTTTTTAGAATTTAGTGAATTTAGTATCTTGGTAATCGCCTGGTAAACTACCTGATTACCTAATCTGAAGGCATTTTGCTTGGTTCTTATTGGTGAATCTTTTTCCAAGGAGTCTATTAGTCTGTTATACATAAACTTTTCAAAATTTTTCCTATTATTTGACAAAATCGATATGGATCTATAATTTTTCCCTCCCCCATGTCTCCTTTATAAAACACCCTAATAAGCGCAACAATAATCTGGATACATTCCAATTGTAAAACAGAGATTCATTATATGGGACAAAGTATATTATCTCATTAACTGGACGAAGACAAATCGCATTTTCTCTAATATTGCATTGTGAAGTCTTTAAACCAGTTTTCCATGATAAATGATAACAATATCGAATATCTTGCTATTGAAATCACTGGTTCTAGTTTCCGCTAATACTCTGGCAAAATTAACTAGTTCATAGATATGATGATATGCTCTGTCCAGTCCAGGCTATTGATTTTCACAACTGCACTCTTAATGGGGGCTTTATGAATATTTTTTTCACATTTGCTATTAGGTCATTGGCCAACGGGAAGGAAGCTCTAATAATTTCCGCAACCCTATTTAATCCGCAAGCTATAGGAAAGTTACATGAATAAAATTCCGATCATTAAATTAATTATGTAACTACCGGTAACTACCATCCGAATCAGTTGTTTCGTCGACGACAAGATACATATAGTTACCTCCAATTTCGTTCTTTATTTCATCTAACACGGTACCAAACACCTTTCCAACAACGTTTTTTCTTAATTTTGATTCATCTGGAGCACTAAATTTTGAATATTTTTGCAGAAAGCCTTTACTTGCAGGGTTGGTCAGCTTGTTTAAAGGAATATTAGCAGCCTAAAATATTTTACACAGATCTTTACTAAATTCTGACCGGCCATAGTTTTCGTTTTTAAAATCTCCAAAAGACTGCTTCAACGTTGACTGAATCGGACTGAACTTCATCTTGTTAACCTTAGCAATGTAAGACGGCGCGGCGCCGGCGCCGGTGTCTTAATGTGTTGGTCTATCTGGAATTTCTTTCAATAGGAAACAACTTTGAACGAGGCTTTCAAAAAACATGATCGCCATCCAAAACAAAATCTGGATAAGGCTTAATCCACGAAGTACATCGTATTTTCGACATAATCACCACTTTCGTTTTCACTTTCACTTTGTTTGGGCGTATAATACTAACTGCAGCTACGACAAACGACAACCTCAATAATACTGGTAAACTGTAACAAATGAGAACAAATAAATAGGTAATTTATAGAATGTATAAGGTGTAGGTAAAGAAACTCTAGTTCAACCATCTGGCCAAAAAAACGCACTGACTAATGCAATTTCTCAATAGAAGAGTCCCAATCTAAATCGAGTTCAAGTGTTTAGGCGCCGCACCGTTCAGGCGGCGCTGGCGCGAAACTATAAAGCCTAAG
>MU183746.1:52464-78822 GCA_016904865.1 Pissodes strobi
CAATAGTGTTTTTATTTTTGGTACATGAAATAGAGTAGATGGTGGCTTTGTGATATTTTGAGTCCATGATGTTAACATTGGAAATGTTTTTGTTTTCCTATTATGGGGTATCAAATCACGAAAAAGTGCATGCTACATTTGGCACATCACGTAATATACGTGAGAGATCGTGTTAGTCTGTTTCTGAGGACAAAATCGGTTCAAATGACAAAAATAAATTAAGGCTAACTGAAACTAACCGAAAGTTGATTCAACGACTAACCCAAACTAACCCAAACTAAATAAAAGCAACCAAAAGCACTAGAAGGGTTAAAATGAATTGAAACAAATTAAAAGTAAGTTAAAACTAACTCAAAGTAACCGAAATTTGGCGAATAACCAAAACTAACCATGAAAATTAAAATTGGTTATAACCTATCGGATTCGGTTCAAATTACTAAATTAAATTGGAACAAACTGAACCGAAAGTTGATTCAACGACTAACCGAAAATAACCAAAAGCTCCAAAAAAGGCTAAAGCGTATCAGAACATATTAAAAATAAGTACCTAAGTTAAAACTATCCAAAACGAACCGAATTTTGGCGACTAACCAAAACTACCCAAAAACATTAAATTCGATTATCACGTATCGGCGCCGATTGAAATGACTAAAATTAAAACTAACTGAAATTAACTGAATGTTGATTGAACGACTACCCACGACGACTATATAACCTAATCTAACCTAAACTAACCAAAAGCACCAAATATGGTTAAAACGTATCGAAACAGATTAAAAATATTATAGTAAGTTAAAAATAACCCAAATTAACCGAACTTTGGCGACTAACCGAAATTAGCAAAAAACATTAAAATTGGTTATAACATATTGGAAAGTTGATTGAATGACTAACCAAAACTAATCAAAAAGTAACCAAAAGCACTAAAACGGGCTAAAATGTGTCGAAATAGGTTACACAAATTAAAGTAAGTTAAAACTAACCAAAACGAACCGAATTTCGGTGACTAACGAAAATAAGTTGGGACTAAGTGAAACTAACTGGAAGTTGATTCGACGATTATCCAATACTAACCAAATTTATTAAAATTGATTACAACGTATCGCAACTGACTCAAATGACTGAAATAAGTTGAGACTAAGTGAAACTTCCCGAAAGTTGATTCGACGATTAACCAAGACTAACCAAATCTATTAAAATTGATTATTACGTATCTTATCCGGTTCAAAAGACTAAAATAAGTTGGTATTAAGTGAATCTAACCGAAAGTTGA
This sequence comes from Pissodes strobi, assembly GCA_016904865.1. NCBI lineage: Eukaryota > Metazoa > Arthropoda > Insecta > Coleoptera > Curculionidae > Pissodes > Pissodes strobi. The sequence goes on from MU183746.1 coordinate 53,738, forward strand.
TTAGCAGACTAGCCAAAACTAACCAAATCTATTAAAATTGATTATAACGTATCGGAACCAGCTCAACTAAGTAAAATAAGTTGAGACTAAATGAAACTAACCGAAAGTTTATTCGACGATTAACCAAGAATAACCAAATCTATTAAAATTGATTATAACGTATAATAACCGGTTCAAATGACTAAAATAAGTTGATATTAAGTGAAACTAACCGAAATTTGAATTGACGACTAACCAAAACTAACCCAATCTAGTAAAATTTTATATAACGTATCGGAAACGGTTCAAATGACTAAAATAAGTTGAGATTGAGTGAAACTAACCGAAACTTGATTGGACGACTAACCAAGATTAACCAAATCTATTAGAATTAATTATAACGCGTCAAAACCGGTTCAGATGACTAAAATAAGTTGAGACTAAGTGAAACTAACCAAAAGGTGATTGGACGATTAATCAAATCTATGCAAATATATTAAAATTGATTACAGTAATGTATGGATAATCCGAACAGAAAATTGGCAGACCCTATTCGGTTTACCAAAACTTTCGGATTATAGAATTCATAATAAATGATATCTATAACCCGAACACGTTTGGTTTATAGATACCTTTCTTAACCATACAAATTCATTCTTACCACAAAAAAAATGTACTCAATGGCTATAAAAACTTTTATTTATTTACATACATAAACACATACGTATTTCAGAATAAAAACATACTGCTAAGGAAAAGGAAAATCTTACATAGATTGCATACATTTTGCAATAGATTCAGTAAAAGTTCGGATTACAGAATTCGAAATTCAGGGTGTTCAGATTATGGTTATCATTTTACGGAATTGGGGCGGTTCGGATTATAGAGCATTTCGGATTATAGGGGGTTGGGACTATCCATACATTACTGTATAGTGTATCGGAACCGGCTTAAATAAGTAAAATAAGTTGAGACTAAGTGAAACTAACCGAAAGTTGACTGGACGGCTAACCAAATCTATTGAAATTGCTTACAACATATCGAAACCGGCTCAAATAAGTAAAATAATTTGAGACTAAGTGAAACTAACCGGAAGTTGATTGACGACTAACCAAAACTAACCAAATCCATTAAAATTGATTATAACGTATCGGAATCAGTTCAAATGACTAAAATAAGTTAAGACTATGGGAAACTAAAAGAAAGTTGATTGGACGACTAATCAGAACAAATTAAATCTATGAAAATTGATTATAACGTATCGGAACCGGCTCAAATAAGCAAAATAAGTTGAGACTAAGTGGAACTAACCGAAAGTTGATTAGACGACTAACCAAAACTAACCAAATCTATTAAAATTGATTTTAACGTATCCGAACCGACTCAAATATCTAAAATAAGTTGAACCGAAAGTTTATTCGACAACTAATCAAAAATAACCTAATCCATTAAAATTGATTTTAACAAATCGTAACCGGTCCAAATGACTAAAATAAGTTGATACTAAGTGAAATGAACCGAAAGTTGAGTAGACGACTAACCAAAACTAACCAAATCTATTAAAATTGATTTTAACGTATCGGAACTGACTAAAATCACTAGAATAATTTGAGACTAAGTGAAACTAACCGAAAGTTCATTGAACGACTAACCAAAACTAACCAAATCCATTAAAATTGATTATAACGTATCGGAACCGGTTCAAATGACTAAAATAAGTTAAGACGAAGGGAAACTAACCGAAAGTTGATTCGACAACTAACCAAAAATAATCTAGTCTATTAAAATTGATTATAACGTATCGTATCCGGTTCAAATGACTAAATTAAGCTGATACTTAATGAAATTAACCGAAAGTTGATTAGACGACTAACCAAAACAAACCAAATCTTTTAAAATTGATAATAACGGATCGGAACCGACTCAAAAGAATGAAAATAAAATAATTTGAGACTGAGTGAAACCAAACTAACCAAATCCATTAAAATTAATTAAAACGTATCGGAACCGGTTCAAATGACTAAAATAAGTTAAGACTAAGGGAAACTATCAGAAAGTTGATAGGACGACTAACCAAAAGTAACCAAATCTATTAAAATTCATTATAACGTAACGGAAACGGCTCAAATATGTAAAACAAGTTGTGACTAAGAGAAACTAACAGAAAATTGATTAGACGGCTAACCAAAACTAAACATATATATTAAAATTGATTATAACGTATTGGAACCGACTCAAACCCAAACTAACCAACCGCGTTAGATCGGGAATTGAGAGACGAATCGAATGCCGTTTTTACAACCACCACTAATGTTATAAATAGTAAAAACGAACGAAACTTGAAGTAATATGCATTTATGTGGTATATTTTGGTAAAGTAAACTTGCGTAATCTGCTAAAAGTCATTTTTTACATTAGATTGTGTTTAGGGTGGGTGAGGGTGACTTTTAGTTTCTCACGACAGACTACTCGTGTTTTATAACGTTAGATCGAGGAATGTGAGGCGAATCGATTGCAAATTGCTTTTTACAACCACACTTATAACGTTTCAAATTGTAAAAAAGAACGAGACTTGAAGTAATATACATTTATTTGGTATATTTTGGTAAACTAAACTTACGTAATCTAACCTGATCTCACCCAAACTTCTATCAACTATATATTTCCACACAATTATGAGTTTTCTTAGATCTCAAATTTAATAAGTGTTGCATTCTGCCTCGGCATTTTCAATGTCCCCCCCGGTTGCATCTTTGTGAAGGACTGTGAATTTTTATGCATATCCAGCAAATCGCACATATATGTAACGCGTAAACCAACATAGATAGTTTATTCCTTTTGCTTAATCATATGCAAATATTTTAAAAACATGTGATTTACAATAATGTTTAGTCAAAGAATTAGAGTTTTGAAAAAAGTATAGAATATAATATGAAATACCTAGTCAAAATAACGATTAAGTATTACCCACTTTTTTTTTTCGTTGTTTTTTGCCGCTATATGTAAAGCAATTTAGCTTTTTCAAAGCCTACCTACCTATTTACCTATATTTAGTTTCGTAATCATTCTAGTTATATCACCCATGTTGTAAAATATGTGGCTCAATGATAAGATAACAGGTGCCAGTATGCCCAAAATTGGCTTTCCCAGAAACCATTCATTTTATTATTAGCAATTTTTTAAATGGTTAATCTAACTTAAATATTCACTTTGCGAACTAGTCTTTATCAAATATTAACTTTGCGATAATAGGTTTTAGTTATGATTGCTACAACCGTTGTATATTTGAAATAGAAAGGGAAAATTGTGCAAATAAATGTATGCTACATATTTATAATATTCTTCACAAAACTGTTTTATTGGCCTGGATTTTACATAAGCGCTCTTTCCTCAATATCCCAAGAGGCATTTAATTATGTATTTTACTACCGCTAATATCGAAAGTTTCTATTATAGTAGGTTTTTAACAGAATACAAGGCTTGTATGTATCTTGTTTTTCATATTGTTTTACCTTGCGCTTTATAACTTCATTTGTCATGGAAGGGTGTTTTCTGTGTTTTGTTTTCTGTCTTTCTGTCTAGTCGGCTATAAAGCTAAGTAATCGAACACAGAACACAAAGGATATTAAGAAAGATTCTGTAAATACAATTTATAACAAAACTTCTTAAAATTTGCTAATCCTTGCTAACTATTTAATGTTTGAAATATTATAAGATAGGTCTGTCCCAAGAACCGTTCTAGTAAATAATATTTAATTATATATGTCTTCTTCTTCTTCTTCATGTACCGTCTCCATTTCGAAGGTTGGCTATCATCATTGCTATTTTGATTTTGAAAGCTGCAGCCTTAAATAGATCAGATGACGTGACATTAAACCATTTTCACAGGTTCCTAAGCCAGACTGTTCTTCTCCTTCCCACAATTTTTCCTCGGATTATGAGTTGCAGAATCTCTTACTTACTTCCTGTAGAACCTCTACGCCTTTCTCCATTCTTCTCAGAACCTCCATGCTGGTCACATGTTCTGTCCATGATATTCTCAACATCCTACGGTAGGCCCGCATCTCGAAAGCTTCTATTTTCCGCTGGCAATAGACGCTGAGGGTCAAAGCTTCTACACCATATAAAAGGACTGGGACTACATAATATGTGAGCATCGAGTGTTCAGGTCCAGGCTCAGATCGCGACTACAGAGCAGCTTCTTGATCTTCACAAAGGATGCATGGGCTTTCTCACTGCAAATCTTTATTTCTGAACAATAATCCATGGAGCAGTCAACACTTGTACCTAGGTAGTCAAACCTCTCGACTATTTCCAGCCTTTCGACTTCCACATATACATGTTCATTTGAGCACTTCAGTTTTGGTAACAATCATATATTTAGTCTTCTTAACATTGAGCGTCAGACCATATTCTCGACTAGCTGTGATTATTCAACATATTCTGAGGGTCTTGCATGTTTTCGGCGAGAAGTACTGTATCGTCCGCATAACACAAATTGTTCAGTGGAATGCCGTTAACTCGCATTCCACCGGCATCATTTTCGAGGGCTTTGGTGAAGATTTCCTCTAAGTAGATGTTGAAGAGGAGTGGGGAAAGAACACTCCCTTGTCTGACTCCTCGCTCGATTTCCACTGCTTCCGTCAGTTCAGATTGGATGCGAACAGACGTACTTTGGTTTAGGTACAGTTTTACTATTATTTATATATCTCTTGTGTCGAAGTTTTTTCGTTCCAGTGCTTCTATTAGTCGCTTTTGTCTCACTTTATCAAATGCCTTATTATAATCAATAAAACAGGCGTATACTTTTGGTTGACATCAAGACACCGCTCCATCAAAACATTGTAGGCAAAGCTTCCCTTGTGCCAAATCCATTTCTAAAGCCAAACCGAGTATCTGCTGTATCTTCCTCCAGCTTCTGGATGACTTTGAGAAATATCTTTAGTGTGCGACTCATTAGGCTAATGGTACGGTTTTCTTAGCATTTTTTAGCATCATGCTTCTTAGGAATTGTGACAAACGATGATTATATCTATTCTTTTGGTATTATTCCTGTTTCGTAGATCTTATTAAATAAGGAAGTTACAGCACCTAAATATTGTTCCTCAATCAACTTAAGCACATCTGCAGTTAGGTCGTCAGGGCCAGGAGCTTTCCCGTCTTTGGCTGATTTTATTGTTGCCTGTACTTCTTCTTTTAAGATAGAATAGATGGGCCAGTTTCATTGTTAGTGTTGATAGTGATTTCTTCTCACTGGTCATTGAAAAGGATTTTGATGTATTCTTCCCATAAAATCAGTTGATCTTTAATATCCAACACGATGTTTTTTTCTTCATTTGCAGGGATGTATGATTTTTGCTTCTGACCAGTTTCAGTAAACTTTTGTTTATGCACACTATGGGATTCGTGCAGTCTCTGCAGATTTTCTGTCTCGGTAAATTTTTTTGGCCACTCCTCCTTACCTTGACGACATTTATATTTGATGTCCTTCTGTACTTCTTTACATTTCTGTCTGTATTTTTCAGGTTGCTGCTATCTTCCATACGTACTAATATTTCATCACTCATCCAATCTTTTCGATTTGTGCTTTTCTCTGGTTTCAGATGCTTCTTACAAGGTTCTGTAATAGCTGATTTTAAATTTTGTCACATGTTTTCAGATTGACTCTGAGTTGCCGAACGGGTATTTCTTAATCTACATAAGTTTTCATTTATATCCTGATACACCCTACATAAGTTTTCATTTATATCCTGATACACGTTATTACTTCTTAGTGGGCTGGTATCAATAGGCCTTCGATTTGACAAAACTTTCAGCTTCTTGAGCTTCACCATATTCTCCGCCACAAGAAGATTATGCTCTGAGCCCACATCTGCTCCTGGGTATGTTTTGGCACTTTTCACTCTGATTGACGAGAATATAACCCGACTATACCTTCTTCATTGTCTTGTGGCGATTTCCATGTGTATAGGCGGCGTTTTGGTAATTTGAAAAAGGTATTAGTTATTACCACGGAGCTTTCTTGGCAGAATTGTAATCTCCTTGTTCATTACGTTCGTCCAGTCCGTACAGCCCAATCTATTTGTCACATGAACCTTGTCAAATCTTTGCATTCCTGTCACCCAGGAGTAAAGTGACATCGTCGTTCTTAGCCAATTTCATGATATCATCAGTGGCATTATAAGATCCTTTACACAAATAGTGCACTATATAAAAATCGGCCTTTCCTATTGGTCGATCCGTATGGCCCTCCGCTCGCTTCGCTCGCTACGGGGGCTCAAGAACAGCAAACTAACCAGGTGCTAACCCAAGACATACCCAAAATCAAGAAAAAAACTGTTTAGAAACATAATCTTAAAAAAATAATAAAAAAAAGCAACGGGGTTTGAACCCGGGTCGTCCAGGTGAGACCCAGTTGTCTAAACCTCTACACCACGAGAGCTCTTGACAGAAATCGATTGCATCACGAATACATATTGTAATACGAGATGGATCGACCAATAGGAGAGGTCGATTTTTACATAGTGCACTATTTGTGTAAAGGATCTTAAAATGCTCACCAGTGTCCTTGTAGCTGGAGCGTACATTTGGATTGCGCTCATCGCGCGGAAGGGAAGACCTCGTCAATTGCCAAAAGATATCTTAGACATCCGTCAAGAGAACGTTCGAAAATGAAAGACGACCACAGAGCACTTCGGAACTGTATCCGTCAATACCGGTTCGGTACGTTCCAATATTCAAAAGCAGAAAGTAGTTAATGTTTTACATTTTAAGATATAGGTTCAAAATAGGTATCTTAGGTTCTAATGTAAGGTAAAGAGTAACCACATAAATCTACTAGTAAAAGGGAATTTATATCCATTTGCATTTAAAATTCTTGATGCTTTTGTATGACTTGTGGTTGGTTTATTGATATTATACTCAATTTCCCTAGATAAAATCGAAAGATTATTATTAACCCCAAAGATAAGGTTACTAATAACCTTCTGCGGCCATACCTTAGGACAAAGTGTACTGGAATTGTGTTTATTAGCGAAAAGTGTACTTTAAATTTTAATCTTTATTTATAATTTATTTTGCGGAAATGTGTTTCATCCGCAATTTTTTTGCATTAATGTATCCCATTTGATGTAATATTTCCATTGAAGACAAACTTCAAAATCGAAAGTGCTTAAAGGACACCAGAACCCAGTCCCATCATCGAATATTTCGACCATAAAGGTGATGCTCAGAAATGATTAGCTAGATCGTGAAAACCATGAATTCCTACTTCTATTCTTAAGAACGAGGTATTTTTTTTCTTACACCATTCTTCAAAAGCCTCCAACTCTTTTCCATAGCGTTTTCCTGATTTATGAGGAACTTATTCATTAATTGCTGCATATTTTGGAGTATCTGATTTTTAATTTTCTAACACAAACCTATTTGCGAACACTGAATTCACAGAAATGTCACGCTGGATAACCAACACTGGCCATTATGGAAACGTGCTGAAAAGTACACTTTTCAGCACGATCGTAGGAAAGAAATATAGCTGACACATACTTATATCATTTACTGATTTATGTTAACCTAACCAGGTACAGACAGTTGGACCAGTTCCGTAATTGTTCTTAAACACGATAATTGGATTTTCCGATCGGTTAGTTATGTTGGCTGTTTTATAGACGGTAATCAAGGATCTTAGAATCATTCAGAGAACTTAATATACGTCTAGGTACTCCAAAGTGCAAGACTTCACGCATGCTTATTAGTTACATTTTTGTCAATTAAATAGATTTGACATTTGACACCCTGTCTGATCCATCAGCTTTTTTGGTTAGTGACACCTCGCGGCGTTTTCCTAACAATAACATAGTTAAAACACACACAGTTTGGTGTACCTAGACGCGAGTACCTTTATGCTTTGAATACAGTAGGATATAAGACTGAATGATGCAGTAACAATATTATCCATTATGTATAAATATAAACTTGATGCAAAATACGACGACAAGCCTATCGTGAGCTTTGGATACAAAAGGCACGTTACAAAGGTGAATGGACGTTCTAATATCATTAATGCCACTTTAAACAAAAATAAAAAGTATCAAACTGTCAACTACGATTATCAGAATAATATAATACCTGCATGTCTGTAAGACAAATTACCCATTTCTCCACGTCTGTTATATTGAAGAGCCGCTTCGGTCCTGGCCCCAGGATGTGAATTGCATAACTACTAATTTAGTGACCCTAAAGAAACTGAAAAACTCGATAATGCTTGATGATCCGAGAAACAAAAACGAGAAATCTAAAACTGTAAATGATTAGTAAGTGCAATTAAAGCGTTAAGAAAAGCAAAACAGTAAAAAGCTCGTGCACTTTGTCAAGTTTTGAATTAAACAAAGTGCACGAGCTTTTTACTGTTTTGTTTTTATTAACGTTTTAATTGCATTTGCTAATCATTTTCATTCTTAGATTTCTCGTTTTTGACAATAAAATAGAGAGATGTAGAAATAAGTAGCAGTTATTTGTCTTGCTAACATGAATCCTCCACAACCATATTTACAATACCTTCATATTTTACCAACAGTAATTTCGGGATAACTTTTACCAATGTTTAGTGATGCAGATTATTCCAAATTATGAATTTCAAGTATCTTTTTTTAATAATGTAGACTGGAAATTACAAAAAAAATTGATTCGAAAAGGTGGGTTATCTCCTATGAAATATTAGTTTAAGTAGGTGACTTGCTATTCAGGAAACTTTCCAAGGTGCAAAGCATTCGCGTGAAAAGCTAGAAAACACCACATACCAGATTATCGGTAAATCATTTTAGTATAAAAAGACACACAGGAGAAATTTTGAAATAAAACAGTGATTTCTCTTAAATATATGAAATTATTCTAAAATTGGAAGTATAAAAATGAAAAAGGTATACGTAGTTCATTTTTTAATTTCAAAAATAATAAAAAATTAATTATACTAAATGTCTCCTATATAAATAAATTTTTTTTTGGTTGCATTTGAATGTGTTTTTTTGCTCTAGGTAAGGAAACACAAAGCTTGATGGAAGTAAGCGTAGAATTGGAACAGTTTCGTAAGTAGATACCTATTGATTATTAATAGTTAAATTTTAAGATCTGATGCTAAGTTAGATCTGTAATAATTGTGCATCTTTTCCTATTGTAGCTACTATAACTTAAGCAACAATTTACTATATATTGGGATCAATAACTACTAGAAGTTAAAGTTCTATATTAACATATATCTATATTAGCATATCATCCATAAGCAGATACGTGTAGACCAAGGTGCAGACTAATAGATTAATAAAATAATACCGTTGTCCTAGGCGCAGATACGCTCTCCTAAAGTGAAAACGTAAACTATTTTACTTTAATATTTGGCAGACAACTAATATTAGAACATTATTGAGAAAGTCCGGTCGCCCACTTGCAAAGCGTGCACAGCTTTATATATTTTGATAATTATATCCTCACTGAGAACTGACGATCATGGAGGCAAAAAAAAACATTGCATTAAGATTTTTTTTGTAAATATTTATCTTTTACGCCAGCCAATGAATTCTGTCTTAGCCCAGGGCACAAACTTGCTTCTGAAAAGCATTTCACGCTTCCAAGATAAATAAATATGAGTGAATAAATGAATTAATTTTAAAAGCTTCGGGCGGGAGATCCTTTGCACTTAGGCCACCAGTATAGGCCTATTGTACACGCACTCACAAGCCGATTCAGCCCAGTAGCCCGACCTCCCTAGCGAAGGCACACATATTCCTCTGCTGGAGCTTCCGAAGTGCACCTCTCCAGCCAACGCTGGACAGTCGGCAAAAACATGAGTAGACATTTCTACGTCCTCCAAGCTCCACTTGCATTCCAGATCTTCTACGATCCGTAGCAGGCATTTGCCTTTCAACCGGCAGTGCCCTATGAGGAGCCCTGTCACAAGCCTCATGTCCTCTCTCTTCAGAGCATAAAAGGCGCTGAGTCTCCCAAAAGTAACCCAGCCTGCCTCTTTCATGGAATGAATATGCCGTACTGTAGCGCACACCTATGGTTCCATTGGACGCATTGCGGAACCCTGTCGTGATGATCAGCCTCATCGTTTCCCGGCACATCCGAGTTAAAAGCAATCCAAGTGCCAATTGAAACCTATCAGACTCCACAGCTGACAGAGCGGATCTGCTGTTCGAGCAAATGTGGATAATCTTCCCTCTGTCTTACGAGACTGTCATACCCACATTTAAGGATCGCAAACAATTCGGCCTGAATCACGGTTGCATAAGTCTCAAGGGCGAAAACAAGCTTCGACCCTTTGTTTTCTCCATACACACCCGCTGCAATGCCGAGGTCGAGGTCCCGCCTCTTCAGAGCTTAAAAAACGCTGAGTCTCCCAAGAGTAGTCCAACCTGCCTCATTTCTAAAATAATCCGCCATACTGTGGAACACACCTACTAGGGTCATGTCCCATTGGACGTATTGCGGAACCTTGTCGTGCCAGATGATCAGCCTTCTCGTTTACCGGCACATTCGAGTTTGCCGGAATTTAAGTGCCGATTGAACCATATCAGACGCAACGGCCGACGGAGCAGATCTGCTGTTCGAGCAAATGTGGATACATTTCCCTCTGAAAGCTCTTACGAGACTGTCATACCCGCATTTAAGGATCGCAAACAATTCGGCCTGAATCACGGTTGCATAAGTCTCAAGGGCGAAAACAAGCTTCGACCCTTTGTTTTCTCCATACACACCCGCTGCAATGTCCGAGGTCGAGGTCCCGCCTCTTCAGGGCTTAAAAAGCGTTCAGTCTCCCAAGAATAACCCAACCTGCCTCATTCCTAAAATAATCCGCCATACTGGAGAACACACCTACTAGGGTCAAGTCCCATTGGACCCATTGCGGGGCCCTGTCGTGCCAGATGATCAGCCTCCTCGTTTACTGGCACATTCGAGTTTCCCGGAATCCAAATGCCGATTCAACCATATCAGACTCAAGGGCCGACAGAGCCGGTCTGCTGTTCGGGCAAATGTAGATATTCTTCCCCCTGAAAACTTAACAAACTCTCATATCCGCATTTGAGTATCGCAAACAATTCGGTCTGGATTACGGTTGCATAAGTCCCAAGGGAGAAAACAAGCTTCGACCCTAAGTTTTCTCCATACACACCCGCGCCAGTACCACTATCCATTTCGGAGCCTTTACCAGAAGATCTAATTAACCGGACGTTGGCTGCGATCAGCCCCAACTAGATAGCCCTATTAGGAATGTGTAATGTGAGGGGTCTACTTGATCTGTTGGTGGGAAGGATGTTGCCCGTTCTCATTAAGAATTCCGGGCAATCATCCGCCGCTCTTCTCCAGATTTTGATGTGCCCCTCGAGCTATTATGGTCCCTTCAGTCTGCATGCAGATAATTAGAATCTTAAAAAGAAACTGTTTAATATTAAAATACAAATCGGAGCGATCTTATACAGAATTAATTGGCAGAAAAGTAAAAAGCCAAATGCCACCAAAAGAGGAATCCGTCACAACAATGTAGAAAATATAAACAACTGTATTAAGTATTATGGTTTAACACATTTAATAGCAATAAGGAAAATATTAACCTGAAGTACAAATTCTGCAATTTACAGCAGATATTCAAATAAGAGAGCTTTTTTAACTTGACACACAACACATAGAATCTTAAAAGTTCCCTTCAATACCGGATACTTTGAAATTTAAGCTCGGATATGGATAACGGATACTATAAATTGAAAAGTATACGACCTTCGGATAGTACGAATAATATTCAAATACAAAGAAATTTGAAGACTGCTGAACTCTTACATAGACATATCAGTAATATTCTTTCACCATACTAATTATTGTTCAAATTATAACCAGAAAAACCAAATAAAACTATTAATAATATTTTTGTTACATTAAGCTAATATTTAAATAAAGTATGCTCGTTATTCTACAAAAATATTTGTTTAAAGAACACATTATATGAATCAAATTTGTAGTGCACAAAAGAATTGCAGATTTGACACAATTTGTGCATCATAATCTTTATACCTGTAAGTTATTCCCTTGTCGCAAATATTGCCCTATTGAATTGGTAAATAATTTATTAGGATGGCAGGGAAGAATACTAAATCACGAAAATAAAAATGTAGGTCGAACATTTAGTTCACAGTCTCGAAACTAACTAAGCAAATAAATTAAATTGGGCCATTATTATTTAATGCAAACAATTTGGTAAGGCATTGGGAAATCTGCCCAAGGTTGTGGCCTGATCATCCGTTAAAAATAGGTTTATACAGGAAATTCAGATCCTGTGCGAACGAACAGACTGAGTTAATTTTAATATTTTGGTTAATTGCTTTTGTTTCTAGACATGTTTTCGCCTAAGGGCTTGAAAAATGTCTGCACGCTTGAATACGACATAATCAAGAGGTAGACCGTTATATAGAACTTTTCGTGCAAAGACGTAACGGTCAAGAATTGTACCACGTTTTATCGTATACACAAAATCGTAAATATTAGTTCAAAATGATGACAATGGCATCTATTATTTTCAATGTTCCAACAGTAACGCAAACTCTATTCCATAGTAACTTCAGGAATAGGTAAAAATTCTTAACGGGCTAGCCCGTTATAACATTCTTTAGGTTTAGAAACAGATATCAATAAATACGTGTTTACAATTTAGAATAAAATAAATTAATTTTACGCATATAAATGTAAACCAGGGAAACCAGAAAGTTCAGCAAGCAATACCCAGTATCAGAGATGGGTAGGTAGAAAATTATACATATATATATAGGTAGAAAAATATACATATTTATTCTACTGTATATTCTATACGTAGAAAATTAATTTTCTAACCTAGTAATGTTTCTAAAATAACATTTATCTTTCTGTTTATTTACATAATAAAATATATAAATGAAAAGTCAATACAACATTTTTAAAATACTTTTACATTACTGAAAATGAGTTCTACTGAACATACTTAACATAAAAAACGAAAGCATTCTGAGTTAACAAAGGTTTACACATGGTATTATTATAAGATTACAATATATAAATAAAACGATAAATCTCTCAGTAGCTTGGAATATTAACGTAGAGACTTGATTAATATTAATAAAATACAGTCTCAATAAAATCAATAACATCGGATTTATTACTATCTGTAATCTTCAGGTGGTGATAAATATAACTTTAAGCATTTTCTAATTTTCAGAAGTAAGGCGATTTCGTATAAGAGAATGAACATATTAGCCAAGTACGTGGGTACCAAAAACCCTTTTCAATGCAAAAGGTGGGGTAGAAGTTATTTTTGAATAAGTTGCTTATGGGTAAGTAAACCCTGATCAAAATTCCAAATTTTCGACCTTGAGGAGGTACCGCGCGCGCCGCCATTTTGGATTATGGTTACAAGAAAATAGTTTTCTAACCTTATCTCCATAATGGTTTATTTTTTGACAAAATATGAAGTTAACAATGTTAAAGATAATAAAATTTCCGACATTTTATGTTTTTACATTTTTTTATTCGTCTAACAGGTGAAGAGTTATACGGGCGCAAAGATAAAGTTTAAAAAAATACGTAAAATTTCAAATTTTTCTCATTTTCAAAAGGAGTATATAATTTTAATACGCAAAAAGCTAACTTATTCTCATACCACCAGAAATAAAGGTAAATATGCATAAAATATGGCCTATATAGTCTTAAAACAACCGTAAGCGTACTGTGAAATTAACATATTTGTAGTAAATAAATTTCGATAGGAAAATATAATAATTTAAAGCTTGGCTGTCCGACCACGATGTTTGTTTTAGCAAACCTGGAAAAGGCAAATCTTCTGAAAGGCTGTATTCTGCAGAGAGCAAGAGCTTAAAACAAAAAGAAGCAGCTCAGAACATTCCCTTTCTTCATGCATTTAATGGCTGCGACACAACAACGTTCCTCTTTAATCAAGGGAAGCTGAAATTTTTATCGGTTGCTCAGAAAAACATAAAATTCAACAGCAATATTGACATCTTTAAACAATATGATGCTACAGCAGCAAGCATTGAAGAAGCCGGAGCACAGCTTCTTGTTGCTTTGTATGGCGGTGACTTCGAAAAAGAAACCTTACAAGAACTTCGATACATTTTTTTTTAAATCGACTACGGTATCACTCATGTAGAACATACCATCAAATTCAGCAGTGGTATGGAATCCAAAAAAAAAAAAAAGATTGAGGATGGAAATGTGGCGCAAATGGTCTTTCTCCTGTAACCACTACAGAAAAACCAGCCCCCGAAATTTTATTAAAAATAGTTTCAGGCAACTGTAAAAAAGGGCTGCAGAAAAGCTGGTTTGAAATGCTCCCTTATACGTGGATTTTGTAATGGCTAGGAATGCTCCAATGCTCCAGAGGCTCGCATCGAAAGCGATGGGGGAAGATGAGGACCTGTTCTCAATTGACGATCAGATTATTCAAAACACCGATATCGACTTAGAAGACGAAATTCAGGATGAAGACATAAAGCAACCCGGACCATCTAAAAGAAAGAAAAAGTAAATGGGGGTATATTAAAAATAATAAGTAGAGGATTACGCCTATTGGGGACACCACGTAAAGAAACGCACCAATTAGCTTTGCCTCATGGTGGTGTGGAAATAAGCTTAAATGTGCGGTACAAAGGGTAATATGCATTGTAGCTATCAATTTCATGAGACACATTTATAAACGATAGTTAAAAAATAGCTCCTTTTCTGCAAAGTGTGAAAAATTTACTCTAATTACCAAACGAATAGTTAGTTAGTAGAAAAATCTTTAAAAACTAAAAAAAATAAGTTTGACGTATTTTTTTTTAAACTTCACCTTTGCGCTCGTATAACTCTTCACCTGTTAGACGTACAAAAGAAAATGTGAAAACATAAAATGTAGAAAATTTTATTTCGTTTAGCTTTGTTAAGTTCATATTTTGTCAAAAAAGAACCGTTCCGGAGATAACGTTATAAAACTATTTTCTTGTACCTATAATCCAAGGTGGCGGCACGCGCGGTACCTCCTGAAGGTTGAAAATTTGTATTTTTGATCAGGGTTTACCCATAATTAACATATTAAAAAATAATTTCTACCCCAACTTTTGCACTCAAAAAAACCCTACGTCCTGGCCTATATGAGCAATTGGAAAAGAGTGTTTCCAACTGAGCTGAAGAAGCGGGAATAGTGTTTAGCTTAATAGACGATCTGGACACTGAGAAAAATGCTAACTCTAGTAACTTTTTTGCGGCTGAGTTTTTGAAATGCGTTTCGATTATTCTTAAAATCTTGAAAACCATCCAAACCTGTGACATCTAAATTATCTATCAGAAAATCCTCCGATTATTATTAATTAAATACAGTCTCAACAAAATTAATATTTATCGGGTTTATTACTATCTCTAATTTTCAGGAAGTAATAAATATAGGTTAGCATTTTTGAATTTTCGCAGAAGTAAGACGATTTCGTATAGAAGAATGAACATATGGCCAATTTGAAAATAGTGTTTCCAGCTGAGCTGAAGAAGCGGGAATAGTGTTTAGCTTAATGGACAATCTGGACTGTGAGGAAAATGCTAACTCTTGTAGCTTTTTGCGGCTGAGTTTTTGAAATGCATTTCGATTATTCTTAAAATCTTGAAGACCATCCAAACCTTTGACATCTAAATTATCTATTAGAAAATCCTCCTCGGTTAATATTTTCCTTGATAAACGGTATGCAAATACATAGTTAGCAGCCAGTGAAGAGATATTTAAAGCGTTTTTTGGCATTATTGCACTTTGTGTATGGAATATATTCATTAAAATCTTTTGACAGATGGAATTTCAACCATCCGTCGGCTGCATCTGTGATTTAAGCTTGGGTAGTTTACATAGAGTTAATAAATTTACAGACTAGATTAAATAATTTGACATTATATTCAATTTGTTTCTTAAAATTTTCGTCAGAAACGAGTTTTGTTACGTTGGGTTTAAATTTTTGTGGGATGGAATTTCGTTTCATGCTCGTACCGAGGCTCGTACAGACAGACCTCCTTTTAATTGAAAATGTAGTTTTAATTGCTAACCCGCTATATCGTGGAACGTTTAGCGGACCACGTCATTCCTTTCGCTCCATTTGTTGGTCAAAACTTTTGTTAAATGTACGATAATGCATCAGGCCTCATATCGCAAAAGTTCTCAAAGATTTTCTGGATGAAATGGTCTTTCAACGTAATCTTGATCTAAACCCGATTGAGCATAATGTGAGATATGTTAGGGAGGCTAATTCGCAACAGAAAATGAAATACCATTCCGGATCTTCGAATCGCTTTTCTTGAAGAGTGAGAAAACGTTCTTCAATCCTTACCACGTCGCATTGCAGCAGTTGTTAGGGCACGAGGAGGCAATACACGATATTAGTACTTTTGGTTCTACACTAAAGAGCAAATTCATTAAAGTTTTTTGCAAAATCAGTATCAGATAATGATCAGGATAAAAACACCTACAACTTTAGAAGAAAACTATCAAAATGGATGCAAAACTTAACAGGGTGACTGCCACATTATTTTTATTGAGAATCAGCGTATGTCACGTGGCATAAACATATGGCTAGGATTTTCCGTGCGTTCTCACAAAATTACAACTTTTACTATTTTAAACTAATACTCCTCTTTATTCTTTATCACTGTATACAATTAAACACACTAAACTACTCTTATAACTTTATAACTAATAGCTCTTTACAATTCAACACTCAATGATTAACTCCTCCCAAACACGCGTTCTGCCCGCTATTTATATCCAGTCTAAAATATATGGCGAATACTCCTGACGAAGCGAGGCCTCTCTATATTATTCTCGACCAGGGCTGCACGCATACCACAGCTCCCGAATCTTCTCGGCTGGCGTTGACTCATACGGGAAAACGTAGACGCGACAAGGCTAGTTCTATAGGGTAGCACAAAAACATTCGGATGGTCTTTAGCCGTGACAATATAGATTTGTCATTATAGCCACGAGAAGCATAAGCTACTTCTCGCACATGATTGGTTCGGCAGGGGCTACTCGTGACGTCATGTCCTTGTCTACTGAATCCCGGTCGGTCACATAGATCAGTATCCATTGGTTTGTTGTAGCAGCGTCAATTTGCACACACGTGTTTTGAAATGGATAGTAGCAAATTCTATTAACAGGAACAAAAATATCTTGCATATCGAATATCGAATCTTTATGACAGGTAAGAGGTGTGGGTAATTTTATTGTTTTTTATAGTAAACTATAATTTGGATTTTTATTTCATTGTTAGAATGTATTATCAGAGGAGAGTGATAATGACTTTCAGGACGATCCATATGAAGAACCGCCCAACGAATATTTACCGTCGACCGCATTTCAAAGCTCCGACGAAGAATCTGAAAGACGCCAACCGAAAAATGAGAAATTTGTTGACAAAACATTTATAGATAAGCAACGACCATATAATTCCAAACAAGTTCTCCAGGATAGGGATCCAGTACAAGATTCTATAGAGCAAGTTATTCATGCTGATCAGAATTTTTCTGATACTGATAGTGAGTCTGCTGCTTCAAACGATCTTACTTGGAACGATGTGTCTGGTACCTATCTCAAGACTCACATTTTCCGACGAATATCCAGGTGTGACACCAGAGATTTATGAACCAGACTTTGACAAAAGCCCGTTCGACTTCTACGAGAGAGACAGTGGTGATGATGGTGGAGGAAACTAGTATATATGCGGCACAGGTGAAAAACAGAGGAAGGCTAGAATCAATGACTGTCAGGATACCAATATAGAAGAAATGCAAATATTCATGGAATACTATTTTGGATGGGTCTTGCGCAGTGTCCGTCTATCGAACCGTACTGGTTTTTGAAAAGAACATTTACTGCAACAAAGTGAAAAATTTAATGTTAAGAAACCAATTTCAGATTGTATTAAAAGCTGGGCACTTCAGCAATAATGAAAGAATATCAGAAGATAGATTGCAAAAAATAACTTCCCTGGGGAAGAAGCTTCTTGAATATTTCCAATATCCAATTATTTCCTCTGAGAATATCTGTATACATGAGACATTGGTTCTATTCCAAGGGCGCTTAGGATTCAAGCATTTTATCAAAAATAAATGCCAGAGGTTTTGAATCAAGCTGTATAAACTATGCCTTGGGAAGGGTTATATTTACAGCGTTCAAGTTTACTGTGGCAGAGATAACGTTGACCAGTTACATGCTTCGAAAATAATTATATTGTTGCTAGCAGACAACTTGTTAGAGGAAGGTCTCACCATTTACACAGACAACTTTTAAACGAGCATGTCACTGGCTCACAATCTGCAAAGCACAAAAGCCTGTTAAAGGGAAGACATTAAAAGTGGGGGAAACAATAGCATCGGAAAACAACACAGGTGTCACTGTACAAAAGTGGACAAACAAACGAGACGTGTTGACTCTAAGCACTATCGCAACATTTCCTTAACCCATTTAGCAAACTTACCAATAGATGCGAACGGCAGCCAGTAATACAGTGGAGAGCTAGGTTCGTGGATTCTTCGGTACACTTTAATACTTATTAGACACCACCTAGTTAACTGAGACTCAACTAGGAAAAATCTACAATGTTATTAAATCCTGAAAAGTAATTTTTGGAGGAGCTTTTCAACAAGACATAATATTTCCCCAAAACAAATAGTTTATTCTTTCCCTACTATGAATGAGATCCCTTGATGAAAAAAACAATTATACAGTACAATGTACATCCCATGTATAAACAATAAAGCAATAAGAAAAAATGCGCTTACATAATATCATTGTATAAAAAATATATACAATGATAATATTGATTATTATAGGCAATCGTGTCAGATACCAACTGTTAGGCAAATATCCTGCGTATGAATTAATAAGTTACAAAAAAAAAAGTTAGCATATAGCGCATAGGGTTTAAAATTCATGAATTGTATTCTGCCGCAAGGATATAAAATAAAGCATGTGAAACTAGTCATTTAATATATAGAGAATCTAAACTTTGCCAAGACAGTCTTACAAAATTGTAAATGATTACTTAAAACTTATGAAGTAGGCATTTCTAATTTTAAATTATTCTCCAAACTACTACCAGTATTATACGGTCCATGTATCTCCAAAGCACTGCCAATCATAACTTGATCTTTCCAAACATTGGTACACAACATCCAGCCGATGATAAGCAACAAGGGCATAACACCCAAGTGGTGGTTCTAACCCAAAACACGCAAAAATAGAT
This sequence comes from Pissodes strobi, assembly GCA_016904865.1. Lineage (NCBI taxonomy): Eukaryota > Metazoa > Arthropoda > Insecta > Coleoptera > Curculionidae > Pissodes > Pissodes strobi. The sequence continues at coordinate 73,009 of MU183746.1, forward strand.
ATCGCAATTAAGGGAAGGCGATATGTGTGTGCTGAAATTGCAAAACAATTGTTTGTCTTAACAAAAAATGAAAATCGAACATTGAAAAGATTTCTCTTAACCTAACTAGTTTTTCATCTTACCTATAGAACTATCTATAGAGTCTATTGCCTGGTAATAGGCAGTGGAACAAAACGAATAGTGTTCATTCTAGAAACTTCTTCAAAATCAATAATTGTCAATTCCAGGGATCGGCAATATGAGAGCAACAGCAACATAGATTCTAGAAAGATTGGAAAATACAATTAATTCCACTGAAGACAGCATGAAGATTTTGTGACTTATCACGTGGAGGCAGGATTCTAATAACTTAATAAAAAGTTTTATAAGTAGCCTTAATGGCACTGATTAGGGTCGAAATACATTAATGTAACAAAAATATCATAAAATAATTACCCTAATTATTTCAACCAGTCCATGAGGCACCTCGAAAAGGCTTCACAAAAGATGTCGGCCTACCGACTCCTCGCCGGCCTAGGGCGTAAAAAGAAAGACCCTGACTTCTTACGGAATGAATTTCAAGACCTAGACTCCGGAACATTGTTGTCAACTTAACTTATGTGAATAGCGAGCCCAAGCGCATGAAGAACTATCTGACGTCACAGCTCGGTTAATCGAACTTCTGCTCTAAACCATATTCGCCAAGCAGTAAGTAAATATGCCTTAAAAATCTGCAGGGAACCGTTACTTGGGAACCTCGATTCGATTGAACCTGTCTAAGTCTCAAAATCATATTATGATGTGCCTGACAATAAATGAAAACACGAAATCTCTTCGAAAGACGAAGAAATCAAAAAGAAATAATATATCGAAACACAATTAGATAAATGAATTACATTATACATTAGATGACTCTTATGATCTCTAAATTGTTTGAGGTAGGTATTGCAACGAATTGGGTTGAAATAATAGAGCATCTGAATGTTACATTTGTGTCGAACAACATTGTTAAGTTTTTATTAACTTTTGGATCAAAGAAAAGCTTGTGAGCATTCTCTTGAGTGATTAAAAGAGAGCCCAAATATTAAAATGTATGAAGACAGTAGCTAGCAAATTGAACTGCACAACCTGAACCTTTGAAAGATGTTTCCAGCCAAAACCTAGTCGAGCACCTACTACTCACAAAATGACAAAAATCAGACCTGAAGTTATTATCATATCATAAGTATCTAGTACATCACTTTCAAGGTAAAACAAGGTAATGTACTTTATACACTGCACATACATTGGAATCCAATCTAAATTATGTTTGCAAAATAAAAAATAAATATAAACTGAGCAAAGCTGTAGCATTTGTTTATGCCGGAATTTGAAAATGCTACAGCACATAACACACAAATGAGACGAAAATAGTCAACTACAAAAGAAGAGAGGTAGAAAAACCTACAGTAATAATTGATTACAATAAAAGCAAGTTTTTTATAGGTATTTCAGACCAAATGAAGGCATATGCTTCATGACTGCGGAGAGGTGTGAAATGGTACAGAAAACAGCTCATCGAACTCTTGATTGGTTCAGCTACTGTAAACGCCTATATCTTACACCAGGAAGTAGCTAATGAGAAAATGTCAATAACTAAATTCAAAGAAGATATTGCCATGGATATATTGAATATAAGAGAAGTTCAACAAAATTTTGAAGTTGTTCAAAATAACCGTCAGCAGAGGCTTGAACGACGATGGAACCAAGAAAAGAACAAGGTGAGTTTTGGGTTCCGAACAAAATTGCAGAAAAGATACGATAGAGCTTATGTACAAAAGAAGACTCCTTAAAGCAGATGCAAATGCACGGAATGCGAGCAGTATCTTTGTCTGGCCTGTTTTTTTTCAAGTTCATAAATGTACTAAGTTGGTTGGCGATTTGATAACTTGTGTTAAACATTTGTTTCAGTTAAGAACATTTTCTATTTGAGTAGTCGTATTAATGAAGGAAACTGTCATTACTGAACTACTGAGAATTCACACGTTTTCATATAAATCAATTTAAATAGTGAAATTTATACCCACATGTATTTATATGTTTTAACTTGAGAAGTGTTCGTTAGCCGCGCACTTTTCAGATAATCACTATTTAATAAAATTTTACTGGCAAAAATAAACACGCATTTCTTAAACCTAAATATAAAATAACAAGCTGTATAAACAAACGTCTGGATTAATTAAACGTTATTATAGGGGACGTTAAATAAATATCATTCATTGTACTGAGACTACAGATGCAATACAAAACAAACGCATTTTCAGACTTAATTAATCTTATAATTTATTAAATTATTTAAATATAAGACTCTATGAGATTAGTGAGAATAAAAAAATAAAATACTAAACCCATTAAATGCATATCACAATACATTTCATATATCAGTAGAAATTAAATATTTATAAGAATAAAACTAAAAGAATAGGCAATAAAAAAACGGAAATGTAATTTACATCTATAAACTGCAGTAAGTTATGGGAAGTACATATCCGATATTTCTGGTTGATGAATAATTTAAACGAATCTAATGGTAGTGTATATAAAAGCAGTTATGGTAAAAATATTTGTAGGCATTTTAATATAAAACAATCATTAGAACAAATCAAAAGTCAAGTGTACCAACGAGAAATGTGGATAAAATCAAATATTTAAAACCTACTTCTCAAAAATTATTCTCAGAGCCTATGACATTTATTAGAGACTTTTCTACTTGTCCTACTTTATTAAAAATCAGTTTAATTTTAATTGAAAGTATCTAAGGAAATGGAAACAACAGTAGGTAAAAGAGATGGATTATTTGTAATATGTGGTTTCTTACATGTAATAAATAGTATCGGGAAATTAGTATTTATATAGGGGAAAACTGAGTAAGAGTTCCCATCGGGCAAGAGTAAACACTTGATTTATGTTACGACCTGATACGTGTTTACACGTGTTAGCAAAAATTCTTGGCCTTCGAAATTATATTTCTCAACTCCTGAGGTTATATTTAGATACCATTTATTAGGTGAAAACTCTTATACTGAAAGTTATTCAATAGATTCAAATTTTGTTTACAAAAAAAAGCACCGGCTTAGTTTATAGTTGCTGCCACATTTTACAGGCGCTTATATTGTTTAAAATTATCCGCATCTGCTGAGTGCTGGGTGTGTACTCTTTCCGACGATAAAATTGTATAAACCTGTTTCAAACTTGGACCAAATAGTATGTTTGATTTCAAGTATGCAGAAGTATGGGAAAAGTACATTCAAAAGACAGTGTTTACTTGAGAACTGTTCAAATCTGTTAAATTCCATCCCCACCTATTTGGGTGGTTCAAACCAGTTTTCACTCCGGACATGAAAAAAGACTTAGCTAATTACTGCAAAGAATTGAACAGCAGCTTTTCTGGCTTAACGGTTAAACATTGCGCGAATTAATATTTGAATTCGCAGAAAGAAACAGAGTTAGCCACAGATTTTACAAAGTTAAGAAAATATCGGGAAAGGATTGTGGGTTTGAGTGTCCAAGTGCTGGAGGAAACAAATCTTTTTAATAACCTCAAAAACCTAATTAAAACGAAACAAATCCTGCAACATCGAATGTGCAATATGAATGAGACTTCGATTCTCACAATGCAAAAAAAAGTGAAGTAAATTGTATCTACTGCTAAAACGCTGTGGCAAAATTCCATCATCCGAGAGTGGTGTGCCGCTATGAGTGCCGCCTTTAATATTCCCTCGCAAGAGAAGAAAGAAAGAACTGGTACAATACCACAGGTTTCAGATTCAAGATTCATAAACTCGGAATTAATTCTTGAATGTATTGGTCATCTTCAAAGCCATGAAAAGCAGCCTTGATGATCCAGTTATTTTAATATTAGACAATCACTCGAACCACATCTCACAAGCTGCCATTAATAAATGTCGCAGCAAAGCCATTGAACTTTTAGGTTTACCACCACATAGCAGTCACCGATTTCAGTCTCTTGATAGATGAGTTTTTGTACCCCTCAAGACGCTTATATAGTCAAAAGTATGAAAAGTGGCATGTCTCTCATGTTGACCGAGCAATCAACAATACCAAATAGGTGGATTATTTGACAACGCTTTTTTAAGGGTAGCTTGAATTGAAAAACCCGTGAATGTTTTTTTGATCTTGGATAATTTGGCCCCATGACCCAGAAGTATTTAATCGTGAAGATTTTGCACCAGCTACTGTAAACGGCAGACCGCTGTCACCATCCGAGAATATTTCAGAATGGACCGAGGAAGATGACATTCCTCCCAACTATAAGATGAGGATCTTCAATCCTCAACCTTCCACCTCTTCTCATCAATCAATTAAATGGCATATCCGCTTCGACATCTTCAAACGTTCTGGGATGAGCAGAAATAATAAAACCTTTTCCTAAGGCCTCTTTCAGACGATACGGATTTTAGCCGGTCCGGTTCTATTGGTTTTAACGTGAGTGGTGCATTAAAACCTTCTGACAATTAGTTTAATGCATTACTGGACGACAATAAACCGGACCGGCTAAAATCCGTATCGTCTGAAAGAGGCGTAAATCAAATTAAACTCTTCTATGAATTATATTCGTAAACAAACAGGAACTAAAATTCTAGATATAGAGGAAAACAAACTTGTCATAACGGAGATGACCCACATAAAGAAAGAAGAACGTCGTAAACGATACAGAAGACAGAAATGTAAGTCAAATATACAACTGAAACTTTTAATGTGTTATAAGTCCACAGAAAGAAATAATACCTACAAATCTTTATATTCCAGTCTTTCTTAAATGGAAATATGTATGTCAAATCCAATTCCACAAATTAACGTAACGTGCCACACCAGAATAGTTAAGATTTTTTAATAGTTGATCCTATACCGAAACTATTTATCGGATTGACCAGACATTTTTCCGGGCGAATTTTTAGAGGCATTGGAACAGCTCGCATGTGGGAAGAGAATATGTAATAGGGTTGTGTTTTATTTGTCAAATATGCGATTGTTTCCATGACATGAAAATCGATACGTTAAAGTCTCTATTCCACCTTCTCTTCTTGCATGACAGCCGTTCCAATGGATTGAAAATGCACGCCCAGGACCCGTATTGTCCGGTCATTGGAGCAGCTCTCACGTGGGAAGATAAGGTGTAATAGAGATGTAAACTTATCGATCTGAATACGACTTGCAGGGGGTAATTCTCGAGTCCCTGGAACAGCTCCCACGTAGGAAGGAAGAATATAATAGCGATGTTTTGTATTCTTCAAATACTATCTAAAGTTCGTTTCAAAATTAGAGAAGATAATAAAACAGCAATAAAACATTTGAGAAGTAGAGAAAAGTCCAAATTTACAACCTTCTTTGACTACTATAAAGGCGTAGTACCTGTTTTTGGTTTCATGCAAACATTATTGTCTGCACCTTTGCCTATAATAGCCTTTATAGTAGATGGTAATTGACTTAAGAAAAACATATCAGTGTTTAGTTAGTTTCTATTAAAAAGTGAAGCAGTTTATTCCTGAATATAGTTAGCGTTTCTGATTTTGTTGCTATGAATAGTTATTTATGTACCAAGGGTATTAAGTAGATGTTTATGCCCTGAGGGCGACAATGTTACAAACCCGAGGGCCTCTGGCCAGAGGGTTTATAAGTCGCCCGAGGGCATACACATCTATTAATACCCGTGGTGCATACAAACTTTTATGTCATACTATTTCGTTATTGCATTCACAATATGTAAATATTTAAAAAATACGAATTCAATTCAATTATTTGAGTCCATAAAGTGTACATTATGCCCGCACGGGC
>MU183746.1:78832-117750 GCA_016904865.1 Pissodes strobi
TAGTAGAAAAAATTTCGTATGCTACTCATGTGTAAAGTAACCTTTTTTTTTATTCATGAGATTGGATTCCCATTCATAAAAAAAGGGTCACTTTACACACTTGTTGCATAAATAACTATTTTCACACTTGTGCATTTTCAGATTTTTTCCACTTCTGTCAATGTCATCGATGGCACTGGTTAATAAAGTTTTTGCCATAGTTCATGTCGAGTTTAATTGCTTACTCGGGAAATATTTTATCAAAATATATGCAATTATTTCGTACCTCAAAAAAGGCATTTGTGTATATTGTCAAGAAACTTGCAATATGCGTTCTTGCTTTTATTTCGAAAATAGCTACTCAACGCTTTTTACAAGCTTTTATTTACTATCACCTGTGGGTCTGTCTGTCTGTAATCAATCTTGCAAGCTGAATTAGAACTACTTCTAAATGTCCGATTGACTTGAAATTTGGTACACGTTTATAGTTCCGATGACAATACAACATTATAATGTTGTTAAGTTTACACCTCCCCCCCTTTCGGGGGTAGGGGAGAGGGCACTACTTAAAGTATGTCCGATTTCGTTTAAAATAATTGGTATATGGGTTTTTTTGGGGACAAGGAATATGAATTTTCTATCAGATTTTGAAAATTCAAAATGGCGGATTCAACATGGCCGATATTGGGTTATATGTTGCAAGTAAATTTTAGCTGACTTCTACATATCCAATTGGCTTCAAATTTGGTATGCGTTTGTAGTTCAAATGAAAATATAAAACTATGGTCTTGCTTACACTCCCCCCTCCATTTCAAGGGTAGGGTAGGGGGGCACTACTTAAAGTATGTCCGATTTCGTTTAAAATTGGTATATGGGGGTTTTTGGGAACAAGGAATTTGAATTTTTTATCAGATTTTGAAAATTTAAAATGGCGGATTCAACATGGCCGATTTTGGGTTAAATGTTGCAAGTCAATTTTAGCTGACTTCTACATATCCAATTGGCTTCAAATTTGGGATGCGTTTGTAGTTCAAATGAAAATATAAAACTATGGTGTTGCCATTGTTTATTCTTATGAAGACAGTGGTGTTGCTTACACTTCCCACCTCCCTTTAAAGGTTAGTGGTGAAGGCACTACTTAAAGAATGTCCGACTTGGTTTAAAATTGGTATTAGGGGGTTTTTAGGGACAAGGAATATTTTTTTTATCAGATATTTAAAATTCAAAATGGCTGATTCAAAATGGCTTTTATTATATACTACGAATCTAAGTTTTATAAATAAAAATATAATATTTACTAAATTTGTGATTTTGTTATACCATAATACCTACTAAAAAGTAAAAAAAAATAAAAGTAAAAAATAAATTTTTAAAAACAAGCTTTTATTTAAATGCACTAAAAAGAAGAAAATAAATTTTGAAGTAAATCAAACCCATTATTTTGATACATTAAACATTTTTATGATATAAAAGCTTGTCGCGAGAAATTTAAACAGGAAAATCTCGCGACAAGCTTTTATATCATCTTCTATTTAGTGCTTTCAAATAAAAGCTTGTTTTAAAAAATGTATTTTTTACTTTTATTTTTTAAATATACGCTTGTTAAATTAAAATTGAATCTTTTATATGCAATTTAAGTACATTCGCGCTTGTAGAAACATTTCATATGTAATACGTGCGGTAAATACGCATTTACCGGACGCACTTGAAACACTCGCCTTTCACTCGTTTTGCAATTATGCAACTCATAAAGTATCTATTTATAAAATTATCGTCTCACAAGTTCTTTTTGCTGCCAAATTATTATATTACGTTAACTGATCTAACAAAATTCGCCTCAGCTCACGTATAAAACTAAAATATAAGAAGTAGTATAATATGCTGTAAAACTTTTACAGAATAATATATTAAAAGTTAAATTCAACTTACCTAGAAGCAAACTATTTTAGCTCTACAAACAGACTTTCATTACTAGGTATGTCACTATCTAGTAATTTTTATGGGGACATAACCTGTGACAATGGAGGAAAATTCGTTCGCCGAAGCTATTTAGTAATGTATGCGTTCTATTTTTGCATGGTGTTCTTAAAAGTTGTTGATATACGGTCGTGGTTTATTTCCAATTTACCAATTACGTATTGCCTTGAAAATAGAATGATTGTTATGTAGTAGGAAATAATAAATGTAACGACTAAAAATCCGTAACATATGTAAGATATAGGGATCACGCGAGAGAACGCCCTAAACCTTAAACTAAACAAAAAAGACAGGTGCATCATATTAAATAAAAGAAAAAGTAGAATGGGTTCTTCCTTAATAATATTTACAATAGCATTTAGCTTTTCATTCATTCTTTGTTAAAGCTGCATCCATATGGCTTTCCCATGCTCTTAAACTTTTTGATTTTAAGCAAAAATTTCACCTTAATAGGTATATTCTGTATGCAGCGTTACCAAGTATAACTCATTTTTTTTTATGCTTATACTATCTGCAACCAAACATTTATAAGATGTAGGTAACACTAATATTTTTCTATCGGATGATTTACTTTTTACTTCACCTAACGTAAACTGTATACTATATAGCTAGTTTACATAATAATCGAATAGACATGACCGTAACATATTATGTACGAATTATAACAAATTTTAATTAAAACTCATCGCGCATCGTTACGGCTAAAAATTAAATATACTGCCAGAAAGAAGACAGCACATGGACTATAGTTCCTAGATATTTTCGATTGAATAAGTCCCCGTATTAAATTTTAAATCATGGTGTATTAGACACAGTTAACGTGCTTGTCTCCGAAGCATTTCGGCCGAAAATTATTATAGCAGGTAGTCTACCTTCTAACTATGTGAAGTGAGTCACCAGAAAAGAAACTCGTCGAGAGCCACAGGCCAAATTGTAACTTCTCTTCAGAAACCCCTCTTTTTGATGCCTACGGATATTTCGCTATTCGAATTTATTAATTTCGAAATTATAGCCATGCCATCATTCTGCCATTTTAAATTTGTCATTCGAACTTAATTCTACTTGAGGAGGGGCCTTATTAAACTTTCAGTAATAACGTGAAATCTTGCTATAAGTTATCGTCAGTCTGGCAGACCGATAAATCATTGTCATAGTCATTGTCTAAGTATGCCTAAACGCTGGATATATAAAATATTGATGAGAATAATATAAAAACAGTTTACAAATCTTTATTCACTTAACTAAATACACCGTTTAAAAATATTAAAAATAAAAATGTAGTAGACAAAAGTAACAAAACATTTCTAAAGCAATAATCGAGAATAAATTGTAACTCTGTAGTCTCAAAACTATTTTTAGTATATTTTATACACACATTTTATCATCGTAAATCACTATGCAATGCTCTAAGCACATAAATTTTCCGTACTTCTTGCAAATATATATTTTTTTCTCTTTTATATTATTCTGTAAAACAAACAAAAACAAATGCCAGGAACGTTGTTTCTCCCTTCTGGAACCAGTGGCGGCGTCAAGGGTGGGCGCTGTTGGAACCATAATTGTTCTCGCCCAACCAAGGAAAAAATTATATGTATAGCAAGGCGTTGAACCTAATATAAACAGGCTTTTATCCAGTTGATCATTCCCATTGACACAAAAATAATGCCACAAGAATGAATATAACTGCTTGCTTTTTGAAGTGAAACTTCTTTAGACCTCTGTGTAGAGGAAGCTCGTGAAACCAGCATGGAAAAACCATATTTTATCTTCGTCTCTTCCACGTCATCCACGCCGAACTCGCCCATCATTCTGTGACAAGAATCGATCGTTGAACGGGCCGGAGTTTAATGTATAGTATGCTCTACCATTCGTGTCAGCACGTAAAATAAAAATATCGATCTGTTTAACTTCTGGAATGTGGTCCACAACCGAATAACGACTTTTTATAATACTTTTAGGATCCCCTTAATGCTGACCCATATTTCGATTGAAGACAGCTTTATCATAGAGTTCCTAGACCCACAATTTTTCACTTTCATTTAGCAGATTTTTTACAGGCATGTTTTCTAAAAATGAAACTCGATGCAATACTTTAAATTTCGAGAAATTAGATTATATTTGCGATGATAAACAATTCGAGTGATCAATAAGTGATTAGAACACAGTCAAATCGCTTAAAAAATACCACTTCATGATAAGACCTATTTATTTATCGTTGAAGGTAAATAAGGATTGTAATTCAAAATGCTTTGTTATTTTTTATATCGAATTCACTGGAAACCTTATCTAAGTTAAGTATGTTTACTTTTCAAGTTGAAAACAGTACTGCAGTTATTAAAACCTTTAGTGCCAGTACACTAAAATTGCAGTTTTAGGAAGAGAACAAACACTACTAAAATATGCTGGGTTATTTTAAAAACGATTAAATTGATGCTTCGTAAGCAGACAGTAACCGAAGAGATGTGAATGCAATACTTCTTAATTATAACGAGAGGTCTGATAAATTTGTTTGAGACAATGGTAATTTTGCTTTGTCTCACCCTGCATGCGTATAGTGAATTACATTAAAGTATTGACCACAACAATGGGCTACCGCAAAGCCGCACCGGAGTATGCAATAACACAAAGCACTGTGGAAAGGCACGTCAAGGCAATTAGGTCTAAAGGTGAAATGAAATTAGATTTGCCATTAGGACTGATTAAAACAGTGTTTAGTTATGAAAAAGAAAATGTCAAAATATTTGAAAGAAATCGAAGCAAGATTATTCTGATTTACAAGAGAAATAAGAAATTTAGCTTACCAGCTTGCTCTCAGAGAGGGTAAGACATGAATTTAATGCAACAACCAAACTGTCGTGCGTCCACTGCGTCCAAGGATTTTTCACACGCTCTATAAAAAAAACCGGAAGCAACCTCAGCTACCAGAGCTATGAGTTTTAATAAGGTTTCAGTTGCTGAGTTGTATGGGCTATTGGGTGAAGTATTGAATAAATATAAATTAGGGTCTGACAGGATTTACAACTGCGATGAACCAGGTGAAAACAAGTGGGATTGTTCTCGTCAGCTGTTACTCTTGCAATTTACGTTAATGCTGCTGGAAACTATGATATGTCCCCAATGATAATATTTTCTCGAAAACGTATGACAGCAGAGCTATTAAATAATTCGACACCAGGCACAACTTCTTATTGCAGTCCTAGCGGGTGGATCACAACAGAATATTTGTGTTGTGATTCAAAGGTTTCATCCAATTCAATGGAGTAAACAAAGACAACCCTGTACTACTGTTACTAGACGGTCACGCTACACACCAAAAATATCGAGCTAACAGATTATGTTAGACTTTAGAGAGAATTGGATTATAATAAATAATCTGCTTTCCACATCCTTGCACATACAGACTTCAGCCATTGGATGTTTTATTTATGAAGCCTCATCCGGGTCGAGTTATAAGCGACATTTTTGAAAAACCCTTATACAAGCCGCCATTAAACTCAGATAACTTTACTGAAGCCGATTTTCTTGCTGCGGAAACGAAGGACTTAATCATTACCGAGGAGAAGCTAGTTCCCCAACCACACGATCCCGTAATAGCGTCTACTAGTTATCAGAGATCCTTCCAGATTCCCACTCAAATTTAAACAACAATGTGATTTCTTCTGCCTGCGTTTACAATCCTTCTCAGCTACCATATACCAGCAGTGGGACCTTCAGTCTAATATCAACAATGTACTTTCTACTACTAGCTCCAAAAGTAAGGCTGACGAGAATCTTCGTTTGAGTATATTTACAATATCTCACAATTCGTACATAAAACACAATCTAAAAAACCCCACCACCACGTAACTCTCTATATAGGACTGGTATCTTGCATTCTCTTCTAAAAAATGCTTCCCGTAATAGGAATAGCATCTTTGAATATTGTTGCCCAACAGAACCAATGCCTATTACCAGTGTTGGAGTAAAAGGTAATAGAAAGAATTGCCGAAGAGGAAAGACGGCCAATCTCACCTCCATTCTCTATAAAAGGGAATTAAAAGATTGCAAAAATACTGCTTCCCTGAAACAAAAGAAACTGCTGGTAATAAAAAGAAAACAAATGACAGAGATGCTCCTACAACTAACTACAGCTGCAGGTGACACAGACTGCTTATACTGTGACACCACTGGGTCCTTTTTGATAAGTAAGGCTTTTCTTAGAACAAAACCTTTATTTAATCACAAAAGTTTCAAGTTCACTAAATTCAATTATAACTAGACTCTAACAAACTCCCTATAGCGTTTACAACACGCTTATTTCACTTCAATTTTTTGAACGCGCTCTACTCTCCGCGACATCCTGCTTGTCTAACCGCTGCGAAGGTCCCGGATAATTATAGAGGTATAGTCTTCTCGATTTCTCGAATTCCTGGAACTATGTGTCGTAAGATTTTGGTCCCAGGGCAGGTCTAAGAGTAGAAGTGCCGATTTCCGGATAAAAAGGCCTAACTTCGTTATGAGAGTTGACTTACAGGGGGTTGTCCCCAGTCACCTGTCATTCGATGTTGTCACATTGTACAAAACGCCCTAAGTTAGGGAAAACATAAACTTGGCAACACCGCATATTGACCCCTTTGCAACAATATTATAATGTAAAGACTCCACTGAAGGTTGGATTGCTTGTCAAATGTGTCAAAAATGGTCGCACAATTATTGGGCCGGGGTAGAGGAAGATGACCCAATCGGAATCGGTTACACGAGTGGAATATGTAAATAAAAAAAGAGTGAGTCTGTTAGTACTGACACTGCTAGACACTGATGTGTAAACAAACATATCCTATATCGACATGCACAAATACTTGAGCAGCCCTCGTAAAATCAATGCACATGGTTATGATGTCACAGCCGCCTGCACATTTCTGTCCCTACCTGCTTGCACATTTCCGTCCCATTTGCCGAGATTTGCAGTCATACCGCCGCTTAAGACGTTTACACATCAAAACTAACCTTAAAAATGGACGCGAGCGAAACCGCGGGTAAAAGCTAAAAGTGTCCTATGTCCTTTACTATATTCTTGAAAATATCTGTACAAAATTTCATGATGATCGGTTAAGTAGTTCACGCGTGGAAAATAGGATTAAAACTAATCGTAATAATCAACGCGAGCGAAGCCGCGGGTAAAAACTAAAAGTGTCGGTCAAGTGTACTTTACTCTTGAATATATCTGTACCAAGAGCAAGATGAAGTATTTTCCGGCCTTTAAAAAAGTTTTTTTGTGAGTTAAGTCATATTTGTATGTTAAATACGTTGTAGGAGTTATCAGAATAGTTTCCTGAATAAACCTTACTTTTTGATAATTTGAATTTATTTTTATTATTATAAATTCTTAGCGTCCCCGTCTTGATCCTAGTTCTACTATGCAATAAATAGGTAATTTGTCCTTGCATCTGTTAAAGCCATAATCTTGAGTCCATTTGGATGGTTTAGCAAGCATGTACATACATTTTGAACTTGCATCTGTCGCGAATGGCAGCCAACATTTCATTTTCACATGCATTTTCTCATATGATGTACACTACCAGGTAGTTCAAAATAAAAGCATTAAATATAGCTGCTAATGGATCACGGCTCTAAAAATATCACGACCCTATCCATCAGTCTCGAAAATAGATCTAGTATATTGGTGGTTACATTTCTAAATAGAAGTTAATATAAATAAGCCCAAAAACGCTCCAAGTTCTAGTTTGCTTAAATCCGAATTATTAGCGCTACTTTTATAGTTTAGCCTAATTGTTGATAACCGTGAATTGGTTAAACCAAGAACATGGTTCAGAATATTATTAGTTCCTAAGAGCTAGCGCTGTAGATGTGGTTTTGTCTAAGACCACAATGTTGTGTTGTAGAATTCGCGTATTTCTAGCGATCGTAGAATGATTCAACCATTTAAAATGGATTCCATCCAAAGTTTCGTCAAGCTCATCATCTTCTTTCTCTGCTTCGTTGTAATGATCCTTTGGAATAAAGTTGTCATCAGACTCTATTTCACTTCCAGAATCAGAATCTATTTGATTGTCCATATTTTCAAAGTCTCTTCAAAGTCTGTGTCTCCATACCTTATCCGTTTAGGTGGTCCAGGCACACTCTGGAAGCTCATTTTAGGAACCTGAAATAAAAAACACGAATTAATATATTCAAATAAAACAATAAGTGGAAAATACTTACCTAAACATAGACCGAATATCACCAAACTGAGCACCAGTGTTTACCGTCAACGTTGATTAGAAAATGATCAAAATTCGTGAGAACTCGTAAAATTTGCGCTATCTAATTTAAAGTTTTGATCGAAAATCTGTTTTCAATAAAAATAACGCTTCCTTATATCAGAATTTAATACAATGTAGCACTCTTTAGATGAGCTAACCTTTCTTCCAATGCTTAACAGATGATGTAAGCGCAGGCTCAACCAACAACTGATTACCAAAAATACCATTGCCAAAAATAAAAATATAATGCGAAAATGCACACAAAAATCAAGCTTTTCGTTAGTTTTGCACCCACGGGAAGACTAAAATTATTAATTGATGAAGAACAAGAAAAAAAAATGAACAGGATTAAAAATAAAAAATAAAATAATTAACATATTTGTAATCGAAACAGGAAATAAAAATTGATAACTGTTGTTAATTGTTGAAGAACAAGAAATAAACTATTTAAAATCTAAACATTAAAACAAAAACTGAATAACATAAATTCTGATGATAAATCTCTATTAGAGCTATGTGTTTTCATTTTTGTATTCAATGTATAGGGTGGTATTCTTGAAAATTTCGGGAAACACGTGAAAATCACGTGGCTGACATGTCATGCAAAATCGTTAGATCTCACAATAAATCGTGAGAACTGGGAACACTATTGCAGTCGAAAGATACATATTTATAGGTTTGTTGGTGCGTAGGTGGGGAGCGTGGCTAGAAACTTAACAGTTAGATAGTTGTACGTACGGGTAACAATTACCGGACGTCTGTACTTAAGGATTAATAAGAATATAGCATTCGAAAGATTAAAAGTTTTGCTGTAATGAAATATTATCAATTTAATGCGGTGATATGTATACAAAGCGTTAATTACATGATGATGAAACAAATTAAGATATCTCTTGAAGGATCCGGCATGAAATGCAATTGGTAATTTTATATGCCTGAAATCATATTTCTAAACCCACTTAATTTTGACGAATTCCGCCCATCTAATATCAATGTTTGGCATTCCCAGCTAATAAAATGACTAGCATTTTCTCAAACTAATAAATAGAAAATATAAATATTTAAATCGTAAGGATGCAATGTTACCGCTATATAACTACTACAATTAATTCATTGCTAAATTTCGTACAAAAATATTTTTATTATCTATTGTTATTATGATTTTGCGAACATTGGCCTTTGCGTATAGGTCAATATACAACAAAGCAACATTTTTATCGGCTGTTTACTCGCTTTTAATTCGAGTCGACGTCAGAACAAGATAAATTTCGCAATACGAAATGACACGGCACAGTATAATGCACAAACCATTCTCCTATTGATACCGTCACACCCACTTAATGAGACGACTGGAAATGTAAACAAACAATAAATCAAAACAATTTACAGATGGTTGAATTTAAAACAATGTTCTTGTTTGTATAAAACATTATAATGAATGAAAATCGTAATTTATTGAAATCGTAGGTAAGTAACTGTTTAAAGTACTTTGTCATTGATGAATGAAGAGTCCTAGGATGTAGGATGACTTTTCATTCGACAACGAGATATAAAGAAGAGGAATTTTACTCCGCTGATCAATAATGGGATTGTTTATACGGGGTGATCCACCGAAATCTTACCACCCCCTTTTTTGTTTTTCGGATAATAAACTAACAAACGCTCGGACCCGTCGCTTTTATTTTTTAGGAGGACACATTTTTTGGAATCTTCAACCCTTTAACTTCAACCTCTAACCGGGTATTACTTTCAACACTAAAATTTTAAATGGAAAGAGATGTCGAGTGATACATCATTTTGAAGAGCGAGCGTTACATTCTCTTTTCAATGATACCTAGCTTGTCAAATTTGAATTTGTAGTTTACGAAAAAAAAATGTAAGAAAGTTTGAAGAAGAAAAACTGATCATTAAAGATTTTAGTTGAAATTGTCCAGCATCACCCTTCAACCAAATTGAATCATTCTTTAGGATATTTATTTATTTACATTCTAAAAATAAATTGTAAAAACACAAAGAAACAAATTTTCGCCTACAGATAAACAAAGTTCCATCAGTTTGTTTTAGATTTCGGTTTTTTAAAGACATTGTCTCATGTTGTAAAAAGTGCCCTACACCATTGCAGAAAGAATTGAAACTGTCTCTTTTTTTCAAAAATAATGATAGTGACCCAACTGCAGCTCGATTTTCCAATGAAAGCTATCCAGATAAGCATTTATCTCTATCTCACAATAATTAGGTACTTGATCTAATGACGTAATTTAATGAAACGGGATCAGTTCAAAATGAATATTGAATTTTTAACAGAAGTAGCTGTCAGTTCCAAAGACTACTTAAAAAGCATGCATTGCACCCTCAAAAGTTCCAACAAGCGCAGGAGTTAAATGAAGACGATAATGATGGGCGTTTGGAATTTTGTGATATTATGAGTAGACGTTTTCCGATGAATGTTGTTTCTTTCTGAATGGCGTAGTTAACAGACATTACTCTCGGTATTGGTCAGATAGCAATACCGAGAAGTACACACCAAGCATCTAGAAAAGCTAAATGTGTGAGTAGGAATTTTCGGGGCTCATATTGTCGGAACGTCGAACCTTTCTTTTTACCTGAAAATTTGAATGACCAAATATATTTGAATTGCTTGGAAACCACCGTTAATCCAGCTTTAACGAACATAATCGAAGAGGATGGTCGTTGCCATGGAGAGAACCTAATCTTCCAAGAAGATGGTGCGCCTCCACATTACGCGATGCCCGTAAGGAGGCAATTCATAGATGACACATTTTCTGAGCGATGGATTGGGAGAAGATGGCACATTGAGTGGCCTGCACGTTCCCCGGATTTATCACTGCTGGATTTTTTCCTCTGGGGACATTTAAAGACAAAAATCTATGCAACACCGCCCGAATCATTAGAAGATTTGCGACAATATATCATTAATGAATGCAACCAAATTACATCTATGTTACAAAATGACAAAGAACATTTTGAGCAATATCTCTACTACTGTATGGAACTTGGTGGCGGATATTTTCAACATTTCTCAGACTAATATCTTTGGTAAGTACTTGAGCTCTTTCGAGCTTTCTGGCGTTATTCCTCGTAAACTATTAATCTAAATTTGAAAAACTAGGTGTCGTTGAAGAGAATCTAACGGTCCATAAAATGATGTGTCATTCGACACCCCTCTCCATTTAAAATGTCAGGGTTGAAAATCACACCCGGTTAGGGGTTGAAGTTGAAAATACCAAAAAAAATTTGTTCCCCTAATAAATGGACAGGCCCGAGTATTTTTCAGTTTAATATCCGAAAAACAAAAAACAGAGCGGTTAGTTTTCAGTAGGACACCTTGTATATACTGATGGACATACGAGTGGACATATGAAACGAGTCAAAAGTACTTTTTGTAACATCATATCTTTTGGTTCGCTTAATGGGTGTTGGTAAACTTTTCACTGGCGGGTAGCCCTATTATTTAACTACACACTGGTTTGGCAATCCGTTCATTTAATTCAATATACTTACGGGATAAAATAAAAAGCGCAGTTTTTCTGCAAAAGTTTAAATGAAACTGCGACACGGTGTTTTACACTCACGAAGGTAATAGTTTTTCTCTACATTTTCTTTTTTTGTTTATTTTTTTGTCCTTAAAAGTTTTTAAGTTACATGTTTTGTTTTTTCCTCAATTTACACAAATGTGCAGAACCTCAAGGTATACCTTCCTACTCAGACGTAGGTATATATGATGCGACAAAAATGTAAATAAAATAACATATAAGCCTTATTAATAATAATTCTTTTAAGCATCCGAAATGATATAATCTGTAACTAAACAACAAAAATATTAGATTAAACAATATAAAAGTTAATTAAAACCAAAATGAAATATAAAAATAATGTATTGGTCCCCCTATCGACCTTAAAATGGTCACACATCGCCTGGCCATGCTTGAGATGCAGTTATTTATTTTTTCTAGGCCAATTAATGACCCATATTCCAAAAGGCTTTCTCCTGGCTGATCTAAATTACCTATCCATTTCAGGTCCAGCTTTTATTCGTCTGCCCAGAATATCCAAGACGTGGTCTGTAGATCTTGCTGGCCAGACCATTCTTCAACATTATTTTCGGCAAAAAAATACTAACAATTTGCCCTCGATGGGGAGTAACATTGTTATCGACGTAAATGAAATTTGGTTCTCTTATAATGGCAAAACTATGTGTTGAAGAACGTCATCAATATAATTTTGAGCATAAACATTCCCTTCAAAAGTAACCAACTCGATTCTTCCATTAATGCTCATTGCCCATACTGTTATAGATGGTTCCACTCGAAAATCCAGTTTTGTGCGAAATGCGACCTATTTCTCCGGTATGTTGCAATAAGAAAATGATGTTTTGCTGGATGGATGGATGGATGGGCTCGAGTATTTTTCAGTTTAATATCCGAAAAACAAAAAACAGAGGGGTTAGTTTTCAGTAGGACACCTTGTATATACTGATGGACATACGAGTGGACATATGAAACGAGTCACTATAATTTTAAGTACTTTTTGTGACATCATATCTTTTGGTTCGCTTAATGGGTGTTGGTAAACTTTTCACTGGCGGGTAGCCCTATTATTTAACTACACACTGGTTTGGCAATCCGTTTATTTAATTCAATATACTTACGAGATAAAATAAAAAGCAGTTTTTTTTGCAAAAGTTTAAACTAAACTGCGACACTGTGTTTTACACTCACGAACGTAAAGGTTAGTTTTTCTCTACATTTTCTTTTTTTGTTTATTTTTTTGGCCTTAAAAGTTTTAAAGTTACATACACCATTACATGTTTTGTTTTTTCAACTTACACAAATGCGCAGAACCTCAATGTATACCTACCTACTCAGACGTAGGTATATATGATGCGACAAAAATGTAAATAAAATACCATAGAAGCCTTATTAATAATAAATCTTTTAAGCATCCGAAATGATATATTCTATAACTTAACAACAAAAATATTAGATTAAACAATATAAAAGTTAATAAAAACTAAAATGAAATATAAAAAAATGGCCACATATCGCCTGGCCATGCTTGAGATGCAGTTATTTATTTTTTCTAGGCCAATTAATGACCCCTATTCCAAAAGGCTTCCTCCTGGCTGATCTAAATTACCTATCCATTTCAGGTCCAGCTTTTATTCGTCTGCCCAGAATATCCAAGACGTGGTCTATAGATCTTGCTGGCCAGACCATTCTTCAACATTATTTTCGGCAAAAAAAATACTAACAATTTGCCCTCGATGGGGAGTAACATTGTTATCGACGTAAATGAAATTTGGTTTTCTTATAATGACAAAACTATGTGTTGAAGAACGTCATCAATATAATTTTGAGCATAAACATTCCCTTCAAAAGTAACCAACTCGATTCTTCCATTAATGCTCATTGCCCATACTGTTATAGATGGTTCCACTCGAGAATCCAGTTTTGTGCGAAATGCGACCTATTTCTCCGGTATGTTGCAATAAGAAAATGATGTTTTGCTGGTTATCTCGATTTAAGATTTGTTGCATGTGGTCTCCGTATTCAGTACATTTAGATTATGCTCTTCCCGTAATATGGAATTTAATTGGGAAGCTGTCACTATAGGATATCCCCGATCTTGTGACCACATAAATCTGACGGTGGCAAGCGATGTTTTCTGTGCTAATCCAACACCTTCATTAGTTTTTTCTGTCTTACCGAAAACACGATTTATACATCTTCTTAGACAGTGGCTCCAGTACAACCTGTTCCAAAAAAAGGCAAGAAAACCACGCCCTCAAACTATCGCCCAATTGCCTTGCTTCCAATTATTTTCAAAGTCATGGAACTTGTAATCAATCAGCAACTACCTACTTAAGTACCTTGAGACTAACAGAATAATAATTAGCGATAACCAATATGGTTTCCGCAAACAGAGATCGACAGAAGATATATTAGCCTATGTCACTCATATGAGAACTACGGAGAATCTCGAGCGATTGCGTTGAATATTTCTAAGGTATTTAACAGAGTTTGGCATGACGGATTGCTCAACAAACAGCCGTCCTTCGAACTGCCAGCGTCTCTTCGCAGCTGGCTTGTCAATTTCCTTAAGAACCGATCTCTGCACGTTGCAGTTGATAGACACCTCTCAGGCACATTCACCGTTAAATGCGGGCGTGCCTCAGAGCGCAATACTTTCACCAACTCTATTTCTCATCTATATTAATGACCTGCTGACGGAAACCAATAATCCTGTTTTCAGCTTGGCAGATGACAGTACCCCTGTCTCCAAATTTAGATCAGAAAAACCTTTACCAACCTCTGAGACTTATCACCGCAGACAGGAGCAGATTACAACAATTAATCAAGACCTGGAGAAGGTTCGAACCTGGGGCGTCAGGAATTTAGTCCAATGCAGCAAAATCCCAAGCAGCCACGTTCACCAAAAAAGCCAATACGGCGAGCTCTGATGTCATTATGGCAGGATCGACCATTCCTTCACTCTCGTCAATCGGACTACTGGGTGTCTCGGTCAATAGCAATATGTCCTGGCATGATCACGTCGCTAACATCGGAAAGCCAGTCTCACAGAAGCTTGGTGCGCTATTCCGCAACACAAAACTTTAAACACCGCAGCAGCTGCTCTTGCTCTACAAAGCGCAGCAGCAAGCAAAACCGTGCTTAGCATACTGCTCACACATCTGGGGTGCCACACACCCTAAGGCTGCTGGATTCCATTCAGAAGAGAGCTGTGCGTCTCGTCGGCGACGATCTACGACTATTCAAGAACCGTGTCAATCAACATCTTGGTGCACGCATCGCTCGTCGAGTGCCATAGGATCTCCCTTTAGTGTGTACCACAGTCATAAAAAAAAAGAAAAAAATGAGCGAGTATGCTAGTACTCGAGACACTGATGTGTAAACATAACCTATATCGACATGCACAAATATTTGAGCAGCCCTCGTAAAGTCACTGCGCATGGTTAGGATGACACAGCCGTTTACACATTTTCGCCCCATCCGCTTGCACATTTCCGTCCCATTTGCCGAGATTTACCCTCATACCGCCGCGTAAGATGTTCACACATCAAAAAAAAAAAGTTTGCTTGAAGCACTGTCATGCACGACCAATAGTTCTGCGTGTAGAATTAAGACAATTGGGTATCTCCCTTTGATGCCATCCAGCCTGCACCATACCTATTGCCGGGTTCAGCCGGTCAGCTGATCTTCGGAGAGCCTTGGCATTATGAAAGAATTAAACCACAGTTCGAAGTCCAAATGACCAAGCGATTTTCTGACATACACTGACAATTCGTCCATCCTTAAATGGTGGTAAAATGAAATGTTCTGGAAAAAGATGGTATAACTTTAAAACTCTTAAAGATAGAAAGATAAATAAACAAAGCAAATGTAGAGAAAATATTAACCTTTTCCCCAATGAGTGTGTGATTACATGGATATACCTAGATCCATGTTGTAGTTTAAACTATTGTAAAAAGAATGACTTTTTATATTATCCAACATATTGAATAAAATGAACGTGAAATAAAACTTTGCTACGTCATTTTACACCTAAATAGTGGGGCTATGCGTCAGTGAGAACCTGATCAAAATCTATTAAGCGGATCAAGAGATATGATGTAACAAAAAGTAATTCAAAATGTAGCACTAATGTTTTTTTTTAAATACATTAAATAACATCATATTTATATGATCCCATTTTTTAAATAAGAACAAACATAAAAAAAAAACAATACTAATAAAACAATGGCAAAAATGTAATGCCTCTGGGATGGTATAGCTAATATGTATGGTAAAATGCCACACCGATTAGATTCAACCAGAGACCGCCTAACAACCATGTTCTTCCACTGCAACCAAACCCATATAGCCAAGAAACATGTCATGAAATATTAAAATGATTAGAATAATTTATTGGTCCATGGATATTAATGTCACTGGTTAATACTATTATACCAAATTATATTCAATTTTGTTTCTTATTGGTATTGCAGTAGATTCGCAGGCTGCACTCTTACGAAAGAATGAAAAACGTGACGATATTTCGTCACTATCAATTTTGCATTGTTTTCCAAACCGTAACCACATATATTTTTAGACTACTATCGATTTATTTGCACTTATACTATGTAGTTTCCATAAATACGCAATATACAATGAAAATAGTTAAACGCATACACGCACTGGAAAATTGTTGATTACCATTAACTAATGAATTATGTCAAGGACTACCAAAAATTGGGCGTCCTACCAACCGACAATGGATGGAAATATGCAAACAAACTAGAAAACATTAACTGGAAAGTTTAAGCTGTCTGACAACAATCGGAAAGATTAAAGATGAAGCTAGACAAATTTTTATTATTGGCCCTCCAACTAAAAGCTCTCCTTCCAATATGATGGTAACTTTGAGAAAAATGGTAAGGATTATACAGGTGGCATGGCCCAACGAAAAGTTAGCACCTCGATTTTCAGTATTAATAATGAAAATATGGACAAACGCTGGAATCTGTCGATTTTTGATTCGAGAGGCAATATGTTTCACTTTTTGAAGTGAAACTTCTTTAGCGAGGGTAAAATCAGAAAATATGCTTATGAAAGTGGAACGCTTATCAAAGTGAAACGCCCCTTTAACTAAGCATGTTCCAGTATAACTAGAGGGTTGAAATTTTCAGGACATGTAGCCGGGGTAAAATGAGGATCCTGGACGAAAACTGGATTCCGAAAACCGGGGGCTTAAGCTGAGAAAAAAAGCTTCAAAAAATGAAGCTCAATTCCTTATATCTCTTTCGGAAGTTTCACTTCAGTTGTGTGCTTTATCTACGTAGCCTCAACCCTTCGGCGAAGGGAAGGACAACCCCCAAAATTTGAAGAGGGGTGAAAGGTCATGCGATACTTATTTTTTGAAAGCTCAAATAGTAAACGAGTCAATTGGAAAAATGCGTTTACTTAAATTTCAACGGCAATCTTGTCAGATTGGCATTGAAGCAAAGTTTCTTTTATTTTCTTTTTGTTCTTCTTTAAAAAAGTAAATATTGTGTCCGATTTAATCAGTTCAACATGAGGGTAGAAATGATAAATTTTTTGTATAGAAATATCAACAATGTGCGAGTAACCGAGACTATGGTCAACGAATGGCACCCTAAAATAAATGTATTCGATGTTTATGTATTACAACTGGTTGCCAAATTTAACGATACTGAATCAGTGGAAAATAAAAAGAGGGATAAGGGGATAGAAATTGCTATTAAGTAATGTAGCCTTGAATCATATGCTAAACTAGGAAATTATCCGCGGTGTCTGGTGTGTTATCGTACTACAATCGATTCTGTGAAGTGATTGATAATAATAATAATAATAATAATAATAATCCAAACTATGTATTTGTGCGTCTTCTGCTTTTCGGATGAGTGTTCAATTTACGTTAACGACATTATAAATAAAAATCAGAGTATTTCATGAAGAAGACCATAAAACTACAATTTTGCACCTCCTCATTTCGTCCAACCGATGCCTCAATTTTTGGATCCTCAAAACTGGATTGGAAAAAGAGGTCTTATTGAGGGACCACCAAGGTCACCTGATTTGACCCCAACAGATTTTTTTCTATTGGGTCAGCTAAAGTCTAAAATTTATGCTACCTAGCCCGAAGTATTGAATGTTTTGCGAAATCGTATAATAAATAATTCATGAATGCCATTAAATTACACACGAAATGTTACGTAACGTAAGGCAACGCTTTAAACAAAATTTATTTTATTGCATGGAAGTAAATGGCGGTCATTTCCAGCATTTAATAAACTGATCAGAAAAGCAAGTGAAGACTTTTTTCGTATTTACTGTTTTCAAGATATACCAGACAAAACTGTTGGTTAAATCTAGTTTAAATAAGCATATAAAATTACCGAAATTACCAAGGTACGAATCTGGCGAATATAAAAAGAGAATAAAAATTTGACACAGGCCAAATTTTTGCATCTAAAAAAACAGGGTTTAATCAGTAATTTGATTTGTGCTATAACCATTTTATCTCTTATTATAAAATGACTATAACATAAGTTATTTATGTGAAAAAAATCAGGGAAACAAAGAGGTACATCGATATTATAAACATCTTAAATTATGTCCCTAAACATTTTGTTGACATTATTCCTTCATCGGTCCGCATCTTGCGCAGTAATCAAGATCAAGTCGAATGTTTATTTATTAGACAAATTTAAAACAATTAAATTATAACGCTGTCGTCCCTGCCTGATCGACCTCGTCACGTCACCGAATATCAAGTTCGGTGACCTCGTGTGCCGCGCGCCGATAATTCGAGCATGTTGCTTGTTTTGTGTCTCTTGCCTTTTATTCCCATATAAATGCGGCAATACTAAAACAAATAAAAAATCTATCCTTTCCAATTTTAAGAGTGAAACTGACCCCCGCCAAAACGATTCAGTGATATCTTACTTTTAGGCTCTCATTTTGAAGTATATCTCTTGTGATTAATTAATTATTAATCAAAAACTTTTTCTCCCACAATTTTGGCTAGCTGTCATATCAACGAGGATAATAGCCGCGACTTCAAACTTGAAGGTTATAATCAGGGTAAAAATACCTTTAAAATGGTGTATCACAGGAAACCCCTTCCGATTAGAAAATTTTGGGGTAACTGTCATCCCTGCTTAGGGTTTGAAGTTGAAGGGTAGACAATACAATAAAAACTGTCTCCTTAAAATCAATAATTAGCTGCTTCGAGCGTTTTTCACCAATTTTCATTTTAAGTACCAAAAATCGAGGAGCAAATTCATTCAGATGTATTGACATATATGGGGATATTTTTCAAAAAGACACACTCATTGAGGTTCTTAAGAAATAAGCAAAACTACCTCGGTAATACATGTGCAAGAGTCAGGCGTTGGAATCTATGATAAGGAAATTGGAAAAAATCCGCTTCGTGGGGCTGGCCTTTCTAAGGACAAAAATAAAAGTAATTTGTGTAGGCCAACCAAATATACAATTTCTTCAGGAAAAAAACGTGTCATTCTCAGATTTACCCAACCGTTTGTTAATCTGCCAAGATGTATTGGAAATGTGTATTGTTCTATGCTCATCTGCCTCCGGGAGGTCTCGAGACGCATTCACGCGAGGCGATTTGTTAAATTTAGTTTCTAAGAAATACTATTATTTCTTGTTGTCGAGATGAATGGCGTAAATTATTTATTTGTGGTTTGATTCGATCGTTTGTGGATGTTGTGGTTAGTATGCATTGTATCTTATAACTACATGCAGTTCACTACCGATCGGAAGGTCACTACATCAAATTAGAAGTATGCGTAATTGCTCATAAATATTTGAGAAACAATAGGAAAATGTTAAGATTAATAGCTGTAAAAGAACTTTTTTAAGATTGTTTTCTAAAGGCAAATATATGGTGATCGGAATTGAATAATGATAAATTCGGACTAACAACCGTGGACACATCAGTCGTCCCATATCCCATACTATATCAAATGATCCCAATTTAATAGTTAGAAAAGAAATCGTACTTATCAACCACAGTTTACAACAGTATACCATAACATTATCATCACGATTTTGATGCATTAGAAATTAAGCAGAATATTTTCATATTCTTATTCTTATTCCTTTTCCTCAGAGCGGACTGTGGATAGTATAAATTTAGTTCGTCTGCTATTTATATAATATATTTAATATACGTGGTTTCACTAAATAATACAAAGACCTATCAAGGAAAAATAATATGTGTATTGGACACAACAAGATGAATTTATCCAACTCATAACACGGTTTGATTTATTTAATATAGGGGATCCCTGCACAGACAGGTATATCGAAAAGTGAGTGTCAAAAATCTACAACAATTTTAAAATTAAAATCCCATAAATTCAGATTTCGAAAAATTCATAACTATGAAAAGAGGCGACTTACCTGCGAATTTGTATTGGCTTTGTTTAGAATCTACCCGAATACTACATTGATCATGCCATGTGTTACAAGCACAGTTTTATTGGAGAATATGGGCGGCTGAAAATCCCAGAGAATACCAGGAATAACAAAGGAACTGCCCTATGGAGTGGAGTCTCAGCTAATAAAATGTATGGGCCTTTTTCTTTAACGAACCGTTATGATAATACATTTGAGATTGTTCATCTGAAACCAAGAGAGTATTTGATGTTTCGTAGAATATTTAGTTGGTACTTTATCTTTTCTATGAGAATAATAAGGAACATTATCCAATGCCACGACTGATTCTGGAGGAATATTAAGTAGAAGCTTCTCTATAAGCCATTTTTCAAAATTCACCCTATTCATCTGTCCATGACAACCTCCAGTTCTTAGTTCCGAGCGAAAAACTAAAGCGGCACCTGGAACTAAGCCAGCTTCTGAATAAGCATGCAGTACAATTAGCCGACTAGTAGAGTAGATTCCGTGAATAACACCAATAGCATTTTCGCTTTGCCAACATTTGTTCACTATCCTATTATTATCTTCCCAGGTGTAGATACACAATATTGCGTTCTTTTTGCTTATATGGCCTCATAGTTGAAAGCTCTACACGCCAGTGAAAAGTACTAGGGTCTTTTAATGAGCAATTTTCGTTTATTTTGACACTTGCGCTAAAAAATCTCCTTGATCGTAAAAGCCGATTTAAGGTTTTATACTCATCGGAACTTTGAAATTTAAGTAATAATCTTCTATTGTAGAGATACAGGAGGTGTGTGGTCTTTTCGTTTTTTTTATACTACTTTCACAATGACGTTCCGTTCGATGTTCAATTGGAAAATTTAAGCATTCATTCTCTGCTTCTCTATCACAGACGTCAATACCGTGAGCAGTTATCTCACATGCGGCGCTTCTAATTGTTTTCTGTGTTTGTTGAGTTTGTTCGCCATCATCACTTTGAAATAATAATGCCAACAGCAGCTTATTCATATATAAATTAAAGGAAAATCGCGTATAAGATGAGTTTTTGGAATAGGTTAACACGCCCAATTACAGAGTGGACCAATGCGAAATTTATTACTCTATTGCGAGGTTTCTTTTATCATTTAACTGGGGCACATCATACCAGGTTAACGTTGAGCGGCAAATTAGTACAGCGTAGAAATGTGATTTTTCAGATTATAATATACTGTTCCCAGGGCCGTAGGGGATTTGAACTCCCACCATGGCCCCAAAAAATGTTTGCCTCCCGCGCGGCGGCCCTGCGGAACTTTTTAACTTAATTCACTACAAGTTTTCTTCCTACCCAATCCCCCCCCCCCCCATGAAGAACGCCTAGTTACGGCCCTGACTGTTCCGCATAGTAATAATAGTGACCCGGCTTCTAAAGATCGCCCGGTTTTCTTTTCTGCCTCGCACATACAGGGTTTTTGCGTATAATTTAGACCTCTGCCTAGAAGGAAAACTAAATTTAAAAAATGTAACTGCTCGTATTTTTTTAAGAAAACGAACTACATGAGCATCGCCAAATTGCCAAAATATCACCTTGTGCTTTTTAAATTTTTAAATGGATCGCCCTGCATACGGTTCATTTATCAGATAGCCTTACTGAATGGGGACCATATAAAGTATGAAACTTGGTATATTCGGTATCAGAAAAGAACGGACTATTCAATAAATGGTCCTTATAAAAGACACTAGTTGATATTTTTGACAGTTTTGGCGATGCTCGTTTGTTTGTTCTGATCTGAAGATTCATGAAAAGCCCTACAACTTTTATATATAAAGTGTTTAATATCTCTTAAAATAATCTTTCTAGATATCAGTCTAAATACACGCGAACACTCTGTACCAGTTTATAATCACCAACAATTTATATTTCTTAGATTATAATTATTTTATTTTAATTTTTTTCCAGGTGAGAGTGAAATTCAAAATTTTAGATAGCACATCACATAAATTAAAGCTGGTAAGTATGGTTCAATCATTGTTTGTTATAGTAAATGTGTAATATATGAAACATTTCATGTAGTCTTTTAACCTTATGGTGCTGGGAAAATAAGCAACTCAACAATCATTTGAAATGCTGTAGAAGTACATAATGCGGTCCTTGCGCATCTGGTGAGTGCAACCCTAAATAAGAAAATAATTGCTATACACTTACTGGAAATAACTAAATAAAATGCTCTTGGTGTGAATAAAAAATAGATGACAACGAAATCATCAAAGAAGCTGTTCCTTTCTCACAGAGAAATATATTAATATTAAATAATATTTATCTCATCCAGATGCAGAATTTTAAGCACTAAAACCGCTGACTTCGTTTTCGGTGTGAGCGGAGAGCTGAACTATTTTGAGCTGGTTGAAACTATACTCTAGATTTACAGTTTTATATTTAATAATAACCGGAGAAAGGGCCAAACTTGGACCTAAGATTAACTGATTAAATCGGTTTAAGTTAGGTGCACTGCAATACTGCCTAATAGATGCAAAATGTTCCAAAGCGGCTTAATTTAATATTTACACGAAATCATAACAGCAGCTGAATTCATATAAAGTTACGAAATAACCACAATTTGATTTTTAAGCAAAGCTGTTGCAATGAACGAGAAACAGTACGTGAAAAGGCTGGTACTTCGTAAAGTTGCTGAAAAGTAGGTGCTATGAGCAATAAAAATAGAGTTTCTCGCATATTAATGCCACGCAAATAAAATTGGCATGCATTGCATAGTGCGTTGTTGCGTTCAATGTAAACATATTTTTGGAGAGAGAGTACGATGTTCTCGTCTCTCTAGCTGAGTCTAACACATTAATCTTAGTTTCACGATTTTAAATTACGAACAGGTGATTCTAATTCTACGACAAAACTGCATATAAATATATGCCTTCAAGAGCTTCATCCTTAGCATAGACACTGCCCAATTTAAAAGAATATATATTTTCTTTTCACAGGCTTGAAAAAATTTAATACAAAAAGTTTAAAGGCCGTTGTTTCGCTAGAAGGCATTTTATTATCGATGGGGGTCGTAAGGATAATATTTTTCTGGAAAAATGTAATGAGCTACTATTTTTTTTATTTTAATAAGTTTTTGCAATATCTATTTAAACCAAATGAAAATTGAAAAATTCGTTTTTGACATAGGCCTGATCTAATTATAACCTAATATATGCGTATATATCCTCTTTTTCTTTACAATAATTGACGACCCAAATTATTAGCGCGCTACAATGAGTTTTTCTCGAGATAAATAAATAAATACTTCATAAAATTAGTGAAAACTTCTCTGTAAATTGCTTGCAGTTATTAACTTTATTTCAGAGGAAAAAATCAGCACTGACTTCTTGTAGCCTTTATTGAAATTTCGAGAAACTTTTCTATCAAAATCCTAGGTCAAAAAAAAAACAGTTTACGCCAACAATGTTAAAGCTTAACAGATCTCCCAGCAAAACATAATTTAATGAAAATAAGGAAATAAAGAAAATAACTCACTTTAATCAAGTACACTGCTAGACAAAAAATAGGACAAACAAAATTTCGTACAAGTCGTCAATTTTTAAGAACTTTTTAAGTTAAGTTTATACAATTTACAATAATAACAAAAATTAAAAACATTACAGATAACAAATAATCAGACAAACCAACACTAATGTCGTATAGGTTAACCTCCTTGTGCTCTAATAACTGCTGCTATGGGACGCGGTAAGTATTGAAAATAATTGACAAGAAGAGCGATTCAATGATCCGGGATGATTTCTGGTTGTCTATAGGGAATTAGCTTCCCTAACATATCCCGCACACTCTCAGTACTCCTGGTACGTGGAGGTCAGTCTAATCGTTGAATATCTATTTCATCCAGGTTAATAATACGAAATGAGGCCTGGCGTTATCGTGCATTAAACAAAAATTTTGGCCAACAAATGGAGCGAAAGGAATGGCGTGGTCCGCTAAACATTCCACAAAAAGCGTTCTTCTCGTCTCTTCATACAAGCTCCCATCCATTCGGTGAACGCAAACGAAAACGCGATTCGTCTATGAATAACACACCACCATTCCAGTCTCTATGTTCGCGGGCAAAATTTAATCGCTGAGCACGATGGGCTGCAAGTAAACAGGGCATAAAAATGTCATATGCAGAACCATTATTTTGACGTAGAGATCTGCACTGGCTGAAATTACCAGCCCGGCCCGGCCCGAAACCGCGACTAAAATGTGTTCTACCCGGCCCGGCCCGACCCGGCCAACCCAAAATAATACGCTAGGTAAATTTTAGCGTTTACCAGGTTAGGGATTTAGGATTGGTAACGACTAGTTATTTGTCTATCCCTTATACCTTTCATCGTTCGTTCTGAAAAAAAAAGATGGTGGTTACCATAATAATATGTCTAAATCTTCTTTAGCCGGTTAACGACAAAATCCGCCTATTATTAAAATAAACAATAAAAAACAAAATAAAGCAGACCAGGCTCCGATTTACTTTTTTATTTTGAATTTCTATTTGTATTTGTTTTTTTTTTCAATCACGTAATCCACTATAAGGCTATGAGGGAATGAAGGGACATTTATATTAGAAAAATTGTTAATAAAAAATATAAGATAAATGGAATTGGAGAAGATCATTATTCAAAATAGTAATAAAATTATATATTTCTAAATTACTGGAGCAAATCGGGCAATTGGGCTTCATTAAGCCCGACGTCTTCAGCCCGAACCGGCCCGAACCCGGCTTTGGGCCTAGACTCGACCGGACTAACCCGGCCCGTGCAGATCTCTAAGTAAACAAGACTTTAAAATGGCATACACAGAACCAATACTGAACCATAACTTTGACGTTATATTTTCCACACAGTGTTCAGGAATTTAGGACAAATGCAACTTTTGGTTCGACACTGTATAACACCAAATTCATAAAAGCTTTTTGCAAAATCAATAACAGATAATAATCATGATAAAAGCCCACAACTTCAGAAAAAAATATCAAAACCGAAGCAAACTTAAAAATTGTTCTAAGATGGGTTTTAAACGAAATTTTGTTTGCCCCTTTTTTGCCCAGGAGCTCTGAAATAGGTTTTTAACTCTTGTAGGCAATTTACAGGAAAAAGAGACAGTTTGTGTTTAACCTTACCAGTGGCGTGCGTATTTTCCTAGAAAAATATTACCAAGGTACCCTTGCGAACAATACTGTTAGAAAAAAGTAGTAAACTTATTTTGGGGAATGAGGCTAATTCAAATAACTTATGCCAAGTTTCACTTGCACCAATTATATTCTGTATCTTAAAAACAAAGTCATTTAGAACATATGTTTATATGCACTTTTTGTCTTAATAATAGGTCGATAACTTAGTTATCGATCACCCGGCATGTAATATGGCATGGTACATCTGAAAATCGCGAAAACCAAGAACAGGGTGCTGATAAAGTCTGGAATATGAATATATTTCAATAACGATTGACTATTGCAAAAACGCACCATTTGGATGAATTATACATATAAGAGACATATTTTCTTTATATTGCTTAGAAATAAAAATTTAAAAATACTGATACTAGTTCACATCTTAGAAATAGTTAGGCTCAAATGTCCTCAACGTGCCCTTCAATTTTAAGTTTTTTACCTTTTATTTGATTTTATAAATCTGCAATAAGTTCTGAAATTTAACTTTTATTCAGTATTTTTTCTCTTAAAAATTGTTATTTGCTATTATATCTAAAGTTGTATATACAATAAAAAACAGAGAGATGAAGCTACACATTTATCATGTTATAATCTAATTCTAATTTATCCTGGTTATATTAACATAGCTAGTATAAACACTAAAATTTCCTGATTTGAGGATTAGATTTTGGAAAATATCAGATTGAAATTTTTTATATTATATACCTAATTATACAAACAATTTGCGACATTTGAGAATGGTATAAAAATTAGATGTTTACAGGGTTCCTTTTAAAGTATTGAAATGGATCTTTGTTCAGCTTCAAAACGTAAATATATATTGAAATATACATACATAAATATTACTCAAATTTCTTAAACTCAATTATCTAATCCGTTTTATGGACACGGCATAAAACCAATAAATAATTACTATATTTATTTTGGTTTCTTCCCTGGAAAATGTATATGCGCGGTCTGGCAAATACCTTAAGTAGAAGTAGCTAAATACACCGTTTTTAACTTTATATATAATACATCTCAATTACAGCAAATCACAGGATGTTATTTTGATTAACTATAAATTAAAAAAAAAACATTAGTTAAGTAGAATATTTACATTATATGAAAAAGGCATATTCATGTCCCCTTAAACCTTTCTCAGTTTAAGAGCTAATTTAGAATAGTCAAAAATTTTATAATTTTACATATTACTCTCGTCTTCTGGTATGTTGGTCCTATTGCATCGTGTTTTCTCCAGGATTTACATAAACATAAACTATATTTACTTTATCTGTAGTTCCGCCTATGATTAAACTAGCAGTCAACCAGCTCCATAAATTTCGTAATCTATTTATATCGCTTTACTGGAAGCGCTTCATTACCCTACATTAGTCGACGTTGCTGCTCAGAGTTTCGGGATGATATAAAATTACGTTTGAATTACAAGCTTAATTTAAAAACGAAAAAAAACGGAAATTGTTATTAGAAATCGCAATTAAGGATCATTAAAATTAAAATCCATAAACTGTATAGCTCTTTTTATATTTACTTGATGGTTAAATTGTTAAATATTTTCTTCCCGCGGTTCTGTTCCAGGAAATGAAGAATGTATGTTTTTTGCTTCAGATTTCGACCTTCTGAGTACAGTCGTCTCCATAATTTTACGTAAAGGTTTAAATATGCAAAGTATTAAAAATTTAATTATTTAGCTATAAAATGTTTAACAATGTCAAGATTTATGTAATTTTTCCCTGAATTATTCTTTTTATATAGGATGATGGTTTTTCCATATAATTGTACGTAGTTGTGCGCCTTAATTATCCATCATTTCAATCACTGTTAGATGATCATTTAAACAATTTTCAAAGAAATAATATGAAAACAGTGATAATGTTAATTTTTCAACGTTATCGAATTACGCGATGCTGCAGAAAACGGTTAAATTGTACTGAGTTTTTCAATGTTACAAATTATTCTACAAATAATTAGAAATAAATGATTTGAGAGTTCAGGTTTTACAATTTGTCATTCCCAGATATTTAATAATAAAGAATACATTGCTGCCAAATCCTTTAGACCCATCACCTTGACGTCCTTCTTGATGAAGGCATTGGAAAATATCCTATTCATAGGAATCAGCATGCTTACCATAGGGGAAGGTCAACCGAAACCGCCCTGCAAGCTGTAGTTCAAAACGAAGAGAACGCACTCCACTTTAGAAAGATTGTTTTAGGGCTTTCTTCGGCCTGACAAAAGTGAATACCGTTTCTGCGTTGGTTCGTTGGAAAATAGACGCGTGGAAGAATAGAGGCTGGAGACCGCTACCCGTAAGGTAGCTGTTTATCGCTTTGGTGTCTGGTGGTCACCTGATATTACACAGAATTCACCGAAGATTATACACGGACTTCACCAGAGACTATACAGACTTCACCTCAGATTACACATGCTTTACAAGATTACACAGATTTCACATATGATTTCACATAGTTTATCTATGTTTACACTGGATTACATAGATTACACATATGAATGCACAGACTTCACACTTATGTGAATATACGTATTTAGTAAATTATAACAACTATTATTCGTTTAAAAAAAGAACAGTTCTAAATTATGTCAATGTCATTAATTAAAATAAAAAACAAAAAAATTAAATCATACAATAAATATTATCAAAAGTAACATAAATTCTTTGGTGAGATAAGTAACTAGCTAACTTCAGCAGTTTAATTCAATTAATAGCTTAAGAAATAACAGCTTCAAATTATTCTAATGTTCAATATAAATCAAAAATTTCCATACAACTAAATTATTGCAATTTAGGTCCGGAAAAATAATATAAAATAAATAATACCTACTAGTAAAAATTGCCAACCGAGTTGCCAACTTATTAACTAAAAAAAGTAACTAAACTAAAACTTATGTAGCACAAAATTGCTAAAATTATTGGTATCTATGTCAAAAAACCAAAATACAATTTAAGTCAAACTTACATAAATATTTGCACATAATAATATGATGAATTTCCGCGAAATAGAAATAATATGCTTTTTTCCCTTTTGCACATACGGAAATAAAAAAATATATCCACTGGGAAGAAAAAGGAGTGAGGTAGTATCTGTTAAGTTAAGTATTTAATTTTTGTTTATAATGTCTTTGAATTTATAACAGGCCACTTCTGGTAATTTGAAATGGATCGTTTCCAACCAAATCTATGGGGCCATAAAATATATAATTAAAATGAACAATGTGGACCTCGTATTTCAAATTTTTTAATTTAAAATATCCGCTATTGACTTCTTCAATTACTCTTCCTAGGAACCACTGATTATCATAAATAACAGCGTAGTATTTCTCTACAACAAGCCTGCAAATATTGATTCGTTAATGCAGTATTCCGATAACATCGACATTTCACCCATAACTACTGATGATATAGTTGCAGCAAGCAAAAAGATCACTTCTGACCCCCCTTCATTTTTAGACACTGTTTCATCGTTTTGTTTGAGCCACTGTGTCATATCTTCAATCTGATCCTGGAACTGGGCATATTTCCCGAAACCTGGAAGGTTGCAAGAGTCTGTCCCATTCATAAGAAGGGCGATCCAACAGTTATTGAGAATTATCGTCCTATTTCCATCCTATGTAACTTCTCCAACATGTTCGAGATTACCCTGCACAAATTTTACCAACATCTTTGTCATTAAACTGCTTTATTACTCCTTCGTTAGAACAAGGCTTGATTATGGGTCACTTGTATGGTGTCCGTGGTATGATTGCCACATTGATTCGTTGCAGGCTGTGCAGAGGCGATTTCTCAAGTATCTTATGTTCAGAGAGGACTGTAGGTATCTACCCAGACAAAGGGTTTGATCATAACCTTTTGTTGTCTAGATTCAGGGAACTGTCGCTGCCTGCGCGCAGGGACTCACAATCGCTGACATTCCTTTATAAGCTTCTCAATGATGTGATCGGTTGCCCCTTTCTTTTGGGAAGTATACCATTTCATGTACCGCGTTTAGGAGCTAGACAACAACCCGCGTTCAGTCTGAGATTGAAGAGTTCTAATATTCTATACCAGAGCCGCATTTATAACATGTGCAAAAATTTCAATCTTGTATCAAAGGCCTCTCATCTACATACCAGCAGCTTGTCTAACGTTCTGAAGTATCTGGGTGAGGCGTCTGGTTTCCCACCTTAACTGTATCTCCACATTCTTCATCTTCATTTTTCATCTGTATTTCCCTTGTTTTCAACTCAAGTAAAAAATCCCACTTACTTCTTTGTCACTTCTTATTTTGGCTTAATTTGATTTTTTAGTTTCCCTAACTTACTTTGCGTTATTCGTAAAGTTCTTGATCCGTTTCGTTCCTCTACATTCCTTATTTTTAGTCTTAGTTTAATTTGCTAGTTTATTTTAATTATAACTGTTATTTTTTATATTTTATTATTTTTTGCTTTGTATAACAATATTTTTGTGAATTACTTGTTCTTAATTTGTATGTGAATTTCCTGTAATTGGGCGTTTGCCTGTTGGAAATAAAGAGCTTATTATTATTATTATTTCCATTGAAATTTTTGTTCGAATATGGCTTTTTATATATATTACTTTTTAAAAATTATGGTAGATTAAGCATTGGATAGTGGCAATTATCGATTATCAGGATCTAGCAACAATTATGGTAGATTCCGGTATTATCGGGCTTTTTGCAACACTGTTTAGGACATCGAACAGGTAGTTGCGACATGTACCTTGTGAATTATGTATAGTTATTGCGCATGCGTATATTAGATAATTGTACAAAAATACCATAAGGATTACAGGGACTTCACTACTATTTCACGGATTACACAGGATTACACGCCAAAATTTCATCACGAATTACACATGATTACTCGTTGATTACACACGGATTACACATAAGTACATGCAGATTTCACATGACTACACATAGATTTCAAGATTTTACATGATTACACGTAGATTACACATGATTACACAAAATCTGTACACCAGATTACACCAGCGGTTTACCCCTCGCATCCTATGGATCAATAGAAAGTTTTGGTTAGAATCACATCAAGGAAAAAATGGCTAAAACGCAAGATATACAACTTTACCTTCACCGGATGAATTACAGAATTACATCGAAGTTGCATGTCCACATTTAAATTTCGCCCAAAATATTTTAATTTTACAAAATTTTGAAGCGTGATTTGCTTTAGATAGCAAAAATAACATCCATTCTGTTTTAGAATGCCCTTTTTGTTCATAATACTTAAAGAACCGTTGCAATTTTTCGAGGTGACTTAACTTTGCAAAATAAGCAACATTCTTTAACAAACGTTAACAAGCTCGCCACGATAAACTCAACTCGTAGCCAGGTCGTTTATTTCGGTTAAATCTTCTTTCTTTAAGTTTTTACTGCCCTAGTCTACTTCACACTGAGCCTTTTTTTCAATAGAGTTCAATTCAAATTTGTAAACTGTAAGGCATAGGATTCTCAGCAAACTCTCGCGCATGGTACTCCGACAGGACTGACTAGCATCCTAATAGGATCACTGCAGGCTCAATAGGCACCTTTCCCTCATAATGGTAAAATAGGATCTAACGGTCTGTTTGGAATATGCAGGGACAACAGAAACGGCCCTTTCACTGCCTGGCGGAGTGGGATTCTTATGAACGCCTCAGATAAAATATATTTAGCACTATCAACATTGCACTCGACCAATTGTTGGAGCTCAACTGAGCCAATATCCTGGGTTAGAGGCTCAGGAAGGTTCTAAAGACTACTATTGCTACAACTGATGATCATGATATACCTATTATTTTACTTGAAGTAAAAATAACCATATAGGTAATAAAATAAGCCACAGAAATACCCAAAATGTTACGTAAAAATCATCCTTCTAGGCTTGATAGTAAGTTAGTGAGCAATGACAACAAAAATATAAGTAAAATTTAAAACCCAAGATTACAGTTTTAATACCTTGAAAATTATTTATAAGATCATCAGGTCGAAATCTACAGCATATCAAAATTTATACAAGTGGAATCGCGCATTTGTATTTTATAGGATATTTTCTACGATGATAAAATAACAAATTATACCTCTGCCAAATACTTTATTATGTAAATTTACATTGATAAAACGATCATTTATAAGAACCTACTTACAGGCATAAATTAAACAACTAATATTAATAATTAGGAATGTTTATGTAAATATCAAATATATTCAAGATGCGATCGAAATCTTGCTGAATTTAGAACATTGATTTTGCATGATGTTTAATGAGATGGTCACACAATAGTGACTGCACGTGATCAACGAGGCATAATAAAATGAGGGGGATTATAGAAAAAGGGTGTCGAAGCCAAGCGGAGGATGTTAACCCGTCCCAACTGGAACTGCAGGTTTTTAGGCCAGATTTTTGTCGCTTTGAAGAGAACTGCATTAGACATTTTTGTCGAGGGGGAGATGCAAAATATATAGGCTGATGAGAAATTGAAAAAATTTAATTTTGTTGAGGCATTATTAATCCATGGCGGCAACATAATAAAAATAAGGTGCATGTCCAGTCTGATTGGGAAGTTTTAAATTTTCTCGTATACTGTGGCTTCTTAACTAGCAAAGAATTTCATAACTTTAAAAAGTCTATACATATGACTATATTTACAGCAGATATTACGAGAATTAAAGCTGCATCATTTTTTCTCGAAAACGCTCTTATATAATATTCAAGATAATATTAGACACGTAAGTTCGTTACAGTGGAAATAACTTATTTCTTTATTCGATTATTAAATCCTTACCATTTACAATACCAAAACTTAGGACTCCACGCTCGTTTCTCTAACAAGCTTAGACTATCAGAAGTTATAAGGAATAGACCTACTATCTCCTGTCATCATTTATTTAACCTAGTCTCACATTAGCTATTTTTATATTCTCGTGCGCATCTAATAACTGTACACACATATATGTTTGGATAATTTCTAGTTATTTTTCTATTGTTATCAAAAGCATGCTTGCAACACGATATTTCTGCTCTGCCATATCTTAAATGGACTACCTTTTATTAACATCTATTTGTATTGCTGCTCTGATCTGCCTAATTTACTTTTTCTGTTCTCTGTTGTACTTTCTATCGCTTTTTTAGAGCTTTATGATTAATATACTATTTTTAAAAATCGAGTCCTCCGATAATCTCAGGGTTCTCTAATCCATGTGGTACTGAAACATATTGTTTTGTAGCTTGAGATTACTGGAATCACGAATAATCTTTCTTAACCTATGTCCGTTTAATAACCTAACTATTAAATTATTATTGAAACCGTTGGCTGTTACATTTTTCGTTATTTAACATTGTAAAATTTCATGTGAAAAATTGAAAAAAATTAGAGATGTCACTGCCCACAGACCACCGGTTTGAACTCGTTGTGCGTTCATTCTAAAGTTCACGCCTCGACGGCTCTGTCAACCACGAATCTCAGTCAGGTGCATATACTTGTTAACGTGGTAATGCTCTATGAGTGGACCCCCTCACGAGCTTCATGTCCTTTTCCAAAAGGTAACTAACATTCTATTCGACAAAGTGATTTGACCATCTTGCTCATTGGATTGTGGATCCTCATTATCCCGGGGCCTATATGAGTCTGACCAAATCATACGCGTGCACACCTTCCAAGACACCCCTACAGTCAGGTACTGGCGTGTAGAATAAATTCTGTCAGACTCGAGCGCCAACACAGATCCGTTTAAGTCCTCAGGTTGTCGTACTCACATATATTTCGGCTTGAAAAGCGACTGCCTTGGCGACTGCACTGGTCCCAAGAGCGGAAGCCAGTCTCATCACTTTGATTTCTCCGTAAACACTCGCTCCAGTTCCACTATCTCTTTTGGAGTACCCCAGGTACCAGATAATCCCATTAAGTAGACTAGATTCTAGATGACGAGACCGGTCAAGCCTCATTAAAAATGTGCCTGGTGGAGATATGATTGCCCCTTAGCCCTTAGGTGACCAGGACTTTTACATCCTTTATGCAGAACTCAAGGCATCATACTCCAAGCATAGGGAAGATAAGCAAACTAGTCCGTCTACCTCCAGAGCCCTGGTGGGTGCCATCTTTATAGCACCAATTCCCTCGCACGACAGTCGCTGAACTAAATGTGACCACACGATGACCCCCTAGCTAATATGGGGCATATCACAACCATATAAATTCGATGAAGGATTTTAGGCTGTAAGCCTCACGTACAGGGTTATTCATTATATTTTGACGCCCACCTGCAGTCATAATTACAGGTAATACAAAAAAAAACTTAAATTCAAAAGTTGGGTGGTTTTTTATATATTATCTTTTAGAAATGTGAAAAGAAAAAATTTGCCTGTCAAATGTCAAAAACCGCATAACCTTAATTTTTTTAAATGGAACACACTGTATATTATTGCATATTTGGATTGTGCGAAAAAGTCTAGACATATTTCATGAATAATGTCCTATACCTATCTCTAACGGTTTTTGAAATATTGACAGTTGAAAATCGACCATTTACCAAGTTTGACACCTTGTAAAATCTAAACCGCTAAAGATAGAACAAAACGGTTTGCACTTTCCTATATTGGTTTTTCATAAGCTATCGTATGACACTAACTTTAGATTTAACCAGAGGTTAAAAAATCCCGGAAAAATTTAACCTCTGGTTAAATAAAAAGTGAGTCTCATACGATAGCTTATGGAAAACCAATATAGGAAAGTGCAAACCGCTTTGTTCTATCTTTAGCCGTTTAGATTTTACCAGCTGTCAAACTTGATAAATTGTCGATTTTCAACTGTCAATATTTCAAAAACCGTTAGAGATAGGTATAGGACATTATTCTTGAAATATATCAACACTTTCTCGCATAATCCAAATATGTAATAATATACAGGGTGTTGGTAAGAGCATACAGGGTGCTGGTAAAGAGCACAAGTTCCACTTTAGCGGGGTGGGCGCTGAGTTCTTTCCTACACCATCTCTCTACTATAAGTGCAATAAAAACAAAGAGTTACCTAAGGACATGAAACTTACTTTAAACTGCAGTTCAGAATGTATGCCTCTGAACAATAAAAAC
Source organism: Pissodes strobi (assembly GCA_016904865.1). Classification (NCBI taxonomy): domain Eukaryota; kingdom Metazoa; phylum Arthropoda; class Insecta; order Coleoptera; family Curculionidae; genus Pissodes; species Pissodes strobi. Next base: position 113,294 of record MU183746.1, read on the forward strand.
AGAGTAAAATAATCATGTCTTAAGTTATGGTAATTGAACATTTCCCAAATTGCTCAAACAAACAATATATCAATACAAATTTGGTACTAAGGAGTTTTAATAGAGGCTCAGTTTAAAAATAGTATCAGCCGGATTGCCTGATTTCTCAGTTTTGCCCTAAATGGAACAACCAGTGATGCTTTATTCAGTGGTGACTCGAGGGTTAAAAACCACATGGAGTGCTCGGAATACGCCCACCCTCGAAAGGGCGCTAAAATACGCAGCAGAAATATAATTTAAAAACGTCTTTCCTACAATATTAAAACATCGTTAAATACATATAAAACTCGAATTAAGTCAATAATACTTAAAACGCACTTCAAAAGGTATCATTTCCTAACAGTGAAACATATCCAACACTTATTAACCTCCCGCACTGATACTAATCATCTATCTCTATTTTTATTTAGAATTAGAATTGCCTTAAGATACTTCATATTTCACCTAAAACTAATACAAACTTAACAATGTATTCATGTTTACAAATAAATACCTGTATACTGCCGAGTAAGGTGGTACCTAACAAGCGTCCACCTAAACCTAAGATAACTAAGTAAATAACATGATATTTTAATACTAAATGATTATTCTAACATTCCACTTTTTAACGTTTTTGGGTTTCATGTAGTCCTTTCTTGTTGGGGGGGGGGGGGGGGGGGGGTCCTAGTCCTTGTGTTGGTTTTTCAGAGCATCACCTCGTGGATTTTTCCTGAATGGCATCTCCTCTATGATCATCCTTCCTATGTTCCTGATTATTTCCTGCGTCTTCCTCATCGTGTACCTGAAGAATTTCGTCGTTGCCTCCTGTAGTCTGAGTTCTAACGGTCTTGGCCCGGCTTCTCTGTACACTTGTCTCGTCGTCTTAAAATCTTCCCATCTGTTGTTCATGATTCTGCGTAGCAGTTTTCGTTTCAGCGTGTGTAGCTTCTCCTTGTTGGTTTTTGCTGCGGACCTCCAAACAGGCACGGCGCGCGGCGTACATGATTATTGGCTTGACGTAGGTATTGTACAGTATGATCACAGCTTATTCAATAACCAGCTACTCATCTCTACCGAAATCGGAAAGTTGGAGTGTCGGGCACTGCGCATCCTGGCAGTGCCCTGAGCGGATCAGTTTCACGGTCTCGTGATTTTTCAGGCAGTGTAATGACACGGAGCGAATTGAATTTAAAATGAATATTCGCTTCAAAATCCACGACAAATTCGTCCGAAGCTACGGCTATTGCCCTAAAAAGACCGAAAATTTTGGATTTTTATACAATTTTGCCATTTAAAATTGTTTTCAAGCGGATTTTACACGATAAAACATCGTATTTTAAATTAAACGAACTGTCAAAAGTATTATTCAGATGCCCAGACATTTAGAAAAATATTAACTCATGGCCCTCTTCTAAAATTTTCACTTGACTTTCCCAAATCAAAGGATACCGCCGCAAGATGAGTAGCTGGTTATTGAATAAGTTGTGGTATGATCTTGATGTCCTTGCCCAGTCTTGACTGCGGCGTGATGTATCGGAATATTGAGCTTGCTGTTATTCCTGCCCTTCTCCTGGTGCCCTGTGTGTGGCCCTTGAATGTCAGCTTCGCGTCCAGCGTGACTCCTAGGTAGTTGACGGTGTCCGTGTCCTCGATCCGTGTCCTGTTGATCGTGATGTGTCCTCTCTCGCCTGGGCTTCTGGTAGAAGTTGGTAGGATGCGTTTTGGTCTCGTTTATCTTCAGCTTCCATTTCTTGAAATATTCCGTTGATCAGCGTTGTTGTTGTCCTGTCCTTTAGGTAGCTCATGGTGGTCTTCGTGATTTCCGGCGCGATTCCTGCTTCGTGCATCTTGGTAGCCTTGGCCTCCCCCCATACGTAATCATAAGTCTTTTCTAAGTCCAAAAGTGCCGCTGTTGTCGTCTTCTTGGTGTTGTTTCCTATCATTGTCTGGTCCACTATCCTCGCAAGCTGCATGGCTGTCGCTTTTTCTTGTTGAAATCCGAACTGCTCTAGTATGGTGGTTCCTAGGTTTGGAGCTCCGCGTTGATCCTTTTGTTGAGAACTCTTTCGAAGAGCTTTCCGAGGGTGGGTAGCAAGCAGGGAGATGGGTCTGTACGATGAGGTTTGTCTCCTGTCCTTTCCTGGTTTGGCGATGGCGATGATCCTGGCTGTCTTCCATGTCCTCGGGAAGTAATGTTGTCTGATGGAGGCATTGATGATGTACGTTAGCTGGACAAGGGCTTTATCTGGTAGGAACTTAACCTCTTTCGGTCCTGGCGCTTTGTACGGTCTGGCCTTGCTTATGATCCTCCTTAGCTCCCTGGGGCTCGTGATTATTCTGTTCGTGTCCTGCAGCGGCAGCGCTTCGATTTCGTCCGTTGTCCTCTGAACTCTTCTTCTTCTCCTGTCATCTGATAGATTCTCCGTCAGGCTGCTGATATTGGCGAAGTATTCCATGAACGCCTTCGTCTTTTCTGTCCTGTCCGTGATGATGTATTCTACTCACTTTGATAGGGGGGACTGTCCAGGGGCTTTTGCTGCTCTTCATTTTCTTGATGTGTGATTCTGTTATTCCAGGCCTCGTTGTATGAATCCAGCATGGCTCGGGTAAGCTCACATTCTTCTAGGTAAGCTGCTCTGTCGTTCCGGTCACGTGTATTTTGATATGTCCTGCGCAGTTGGTTCCTTTTCGCTATCTGTTCCTGAATATGTAGGGGCGGCTTGCCCTGCTTAAGGTCTATCTATATTATATTCATCTGGCGGACACGTATCGTCGCCCTTACCATGATAGCGAGTTATGTTGACGTTGCATTTCTGAGGAGTTTCTTGAATTATTAATACCAGGCCCTTCACATTCACATTTAATATTTCGACTACGACGCGAAATCTCGAAAAGTGTGCATTATAGCTTCCCTAGGTGTCTAATATTCATGCATCGAAGCCACTAGGGACGGAAACACATTCTTAATATCATATCACACTCGGTTATTATGTGGCATAAGATTAATTTATAAATAAAAAAATATCTATATGCTTTGAACAAATATTATTCCGCTGATTTTTCAGGTGGGAAAAAGGGTTAGTTACCCGAAGAGCTGCCAAATTATTAGTTTAAGAGCTAGAAACCATTGAAAATTGTGATTTTAAACACTTCGGCTTTGAATAGGTTCGGAGATAGAAAGAAGACGATTTGCAATTTTCTAAGTTAACTTTTGAAAGCTAGCGTATGGTACGATCTTAGGTGGCACCAATTTCAAAAAGCAGAGGATCCAGTACTGACCCTTGAGGAATTTTTGATAAGACAGTATGTGGTCCGAAAATCTATTGTTGCTAAATAGCTTCTGAGCTCTTTGTCAAAAATGAAGTTATCTACCAACTAAGGACAATTTTCATTAAAGCCATCATTTTTGAACTCATACATCAGCTCTTGATTCAGTACATCAAATCTGGGGAAGTCCGACAGAATCAATACGCTGATCCTTTACTCGAATAATATCGTCAATAACCCCTGTTTATAGCAGTAGACTTACAATTTCTTCTAAAACCATACTGACGATCTGGCAAAATATTATTTATGATAAAATTGTACATTTGTTTATAAAAAAAAATCAAATATTTTAACTCTCAACTCATTAAATTGTGAAGGACATCGCCTGGTCAGGGAATTAATTTATTTCTAAACAGCAATTAAGTTATTACAACATAAATGCTGTAGGCATTAGTATAGTCTGCCGTTTAAAATCTAGAGGCTCTGAAAATGTACACTATGGCGATTTTGCTCGGAACACATATAATTAACAACACACAAATAAAATTCGCATAAGTAATTAGAAATGAATATTTAAGTTTTTAATTAGTATTTTAATATATGCCATTTATTTATTATCGTTTCAGGCTCCTATAAAATATTAATAAAATAGCTGTTGGTAATAAATCTAATAGCTAATAAATGGAAATGAAATTAGCTTTATCCAATTACGGATTTCTTGAGGTAGTTCTCTTGCGTTACAAAAATTCATTTATATCAGGTTATGGTTTAGCTTTCTGTATTTAATTAGCTGTGTCCAATGACCCTGCAACTGTTCAACATGAATCCTGAACGCTTGAAGCTTAGTCAGAAGCTATTATATGCGCTATTATGGTACATAAATATAAGCCATGGTGTCTCTTGAAAAGTGATAGTAAATTTGGGGCGCGCGCGCGGCAGGATCAGAGGCGATCCCGATAAATAGATATTGTTTGCATTGGGGTAAGAACTACTTATCTAAATTGCAAGGCTTATAGGAGTGGCGGGCGTGTAATTAACCAGATAAGTTCGATACGAAAAATGCGAATTATAGGAACTGTGTCTCATCAATCTAAAGCTTTTATGGGGATTGCAGGTTCCTTGTGACAAAGAATATTATAGTACACAATAGAAAACTCATCCCATGTTAAAAA
>MU183746.1:137750-166960 GCA_016904865.1 Pissodes strobi
TTTTTAACATGGGATGAGTTTTCTATTGTGTACTATAATATTCTTTGCCCCTGTCAAGAAGTCACATAGTTCTAAATAAAGGAGATATTTGTGTTGAAAAGAAAATAACGAAAATAGTAACGATTATATATAGAGATTTTATTGACATACCTGTAGGGATGCGACGGGCGCATATTACCAACAGAATATTCCCAGAAATTCCGTAACCTACAGTAATATTCGCTCATCCTCGAAGAAATATTCGCTTTTGGGTAACATATTACGGTTATATTACCGAGAACTTTCCCGATAATATTACCCGAATACATTCGTGTTAGATCCTGTGTAGTTCCCCGGCGGCGGCGGTGCGGTGTTCTCTGTTGTGTACTTACCCGGCTTTAGCTTTCTTCGCTGAAAATTACACAAACACCCTTGTGCTGCATTGTTGCGTGTTTTCGGTCAGCAGTCGTAAGAAGCCGTATTTACCGCTCTTTGTTTTTGCTTGTTTATACGGTTGTGGTAAACCAAAGTACTAAGTGCTACTTATAAAAATATAAGATATGCCTAAATATAAAGGATCGATATGACAATACTTTAAGCATGATGGCTGTGTTTTTCCTGGTCAAAAATATGTTAAAAATGCTACCAGGATGCAGAAGCATTTAACTAGATGTCAAAAATCTCCAAAAAATGTAACACAATAATTTTGTACAAATATAATGCAGGTGAGATATTTTTTAAAAAATGTCTAAAAACTGTATTAAATACTGTATTACTAAACTAAATTATTCTTAGAAACGTTTTAATGGAAAAGTGGCACGCGCTATATATTCATCGACTTTCCAATACAGAGTAGAAAACATGTACCAAAAATATTTTTTTAAAACCATTAAACCATCCTATACATTGCCAAGTAGCCATGACCTAAGACATAAATTACTGGATGCAGTCACTGCAGGGTGATGATGTTATGACCAAAATTCGTACTGCTGAAACTGGCTTTTAGAAATGAAGCGGTCTTAAACTTCGTTGCAACAACCCCAAAGCCGGTTCTTCTCAAAACCGTGACTACAGGTACAGAAAGTCATACCTGGAGTATATTGCCCAGGAAATAGGAATACAAAGTCCACACAGGAATTGCACCAGAAAAAATTATGGCTATAGAGTCAGAGAACGCTGCAGCCATGGAAAAAGCAAAACGAATAATTGCAACGGAATTTAACTATATAACAACATATTCTTGCATAGCACATGTTCTGAATCTTTTAGTAGAAGAGATTATAAAGCTTAATTCTTTCAGAAATGTAGAGTCATCTTGTAAGGAAATTATTAAAGATATCAATGGATCTCATAAAAGTTTAAAACTCCCAGTCAAAACTCGTTGGGATCGCATTTATATTGTGTGAAAAGTTTGATTTATTACTAAAGAAGCGTTAACAAATATTAATTGTCAGCCAGGAGAGTGAGGGCGTAAAATGTTCTAAAAATGTTAGAGGCCATATTTTGGATAACGTATATTTTCTGGGTAAGACTTTAAAAGCTACAAGGTATCCTGAAGCCTATTATAGTTAAATGGATAACTATTTTAGAAGGCGATGCAGCAAGAATTTGTCAGGTTTTCATAGGTCTATCGGAAATTGGATAATGTTAAATCGTTACCAATAACATCCAACGAAGAAAATGAACTTATTACCCTGTTTACAAAACGAAAATGCCTTATCTTAAGACCTATCCATTTAGCTGCCTATTCAATGGATCCTTGTTTCAATCAATCTGAATTGAAGCTAAATAATGAACAGCATATTACAGCAATGCAGTTCATAGACAATTTAACTTCAAACCATCCTCCGTTCCAACACAAATAAACTATTACTATTGAACTTAGGAATTACTTAGGCAGGAATGATATATATGGATCAATTTTGTGTGGGAAAGTTCCGACACGTCTGACTGCATTACTTTGTGGCAAGGCATTTGTAATAAAACCAAACCTGAAAATGAAGCTGTTGCCATTCTAGGGTTACCACCATCAACAGCTGCTACAGAAAGGTCGTTTAGTACCTATTATTTTATTCGCTGTAAAAAAGGAAATAGGTTGACTACAGAAAGAGCTGGAAAACTTTTATATATTGCTCATAACTTACAACTTTTAAATCAAAATATGTCTCCCAGTTCATATTTTACTAAATGCGTCCCCAACAGAATGTAAGTCGAAACGTCATCGCGCCGTTATGGAATTTGTATTAGTTCAAAAGATAGAAAAAAACAATAGTGGCTGTTCAAAATGAAAAATTCCTATTTGTTTGAAATATGCTCCATTGGTATGTCCAAACTGCATTTAGCTATGTGGGAAACCATTCAAAATCAGTTCAGGTTCAACTTTATGTAACGAATAAAACGATTTTTTTTTAAATAACTTTTTGTGTATAGTACTTGTGTTACTATATTTCGGTAGCAGTACTCACGCGTTAATGATAAGATACAACACCTAATATAGCAGTAATATCAAAGGTACTCATAATGCCTGTCAGATTTCAAAAGAAGTATTATTATTCGTTAGATGTAATTTCAATTTAAATTTATTTAGGTTCGTTATTTTACAAAACCTGATTTATACAGGGTGTCCGGAAATACCGTTCATTTTTTCACATTTTTCCATATGAACATGGGTCCGAAAATGCATAGTTTCCAAGATACAGGGTGTCAAAATTTTATAAAAAATCAGTTTTTTGTTAATATTTAAATATGATTTTACTGATTTTGCTGAAATTTGGCAGTGTTATCTGTGGTGATAAGGGGCTCATTAAGCCTTAATTAGATTAACCCTCGGTTAGTCGCGCAAGGATTGTATACGCGTATAGTCGTGTGGGTGACATGTGTCACCCACGCAATTTATATCTCTTTAATAAGAAAAAAAATTATAAATAAAATCAATGGTCATATTTTTGGATTATTGGGGGTGTTTACTATTTTTATAAGACAAAAAATATTTGCTAATATTTGTAACATATTTTCGTCTTCAGTAATACGGTCCTCCTGTTCCTCATTGCTTAGCTCTTTATACTGCTTTAACCAAATATCTGGATCACTACTTGTTACAGCCATTTGTCGTTTAGGTGGACGGTTCATTATCTATCTGCGAAATACACTGTAATATGTACATACAAATAGAACATGTGCATAGAAAGAAATGCATACATATATATAAATACATATACAAAAAAAAAAAAAAAAAACAAAAAATACACACAAATATATATGTACATGCAAATACAAATGTAATAGGTACATACAATGTACAAATACAGTGTAATATGTACATATAAAACATAAGTTGTTTTGAAGAACTAGGTAATTGCAAATTTATATTTATCCTATTTGGGATATAATATTAGTAAGAAATATTATGATACATCACAAAACCTTGTACAAAACCTTGTATAAAATTAGTGACGTCTATTGCCGCAATAAATACTTTAACATAATACAAAATATCTTAAGAAACCTATAAACACACCTTTTCAAAATGACTAACACGTTTAGTCGCGCGGGGGACAAATGTCACCCAGTCGAATATTTCAGGCAAAATACGGAAAACAACTAACTTCTCAATAAACCCGCCTAGGATACCATAAAGAGCTTCGAATGCTCAGCAGCTACTAAAATCCATGGACGCCAGAACGTTCCTGTTAAAAAACTGTATTGTGAAGAGTGGGAGTGGGTGACATATGTCACCCGCGCGACTAACCAAGGGTTAAAAATATAATGTCCAGTGGTGTCCCGGTGGCATCATACCGAATATTATTGACAAAAAAAGTGTGCGCCACTAACTTTTTCAAATATTTTATATTTTTTTACTAAAAATAGATACTAAAAATACAATATTTTTGATTCTTGAGTTGTTTTCGTATCTTTCTTCGTTTTCGATAAAAAAAGTAAAAACCGGTTTATTACATTTCCAAACTTTTTTGATAGGATCGATATTTTTATTTATATCTTAAATATGCTTTTACCGATTTTGCTGAAATTTAATAGGGTTATCTGTAGTAATAGGCGGCTCATTTAGCCTCAATTAGATTAAAAATATAATGTCCAGTGGCGTCTCGGGGGGCATCATACCGAATATTATTGACAAAGAAATGTATGCCACTGACTCTTTTAAACATTTCATTTTTTTTTTCGTATTAAGCAACTAAAAATACAACATTTTTGTTTCTTGAATTGTTTTCGTATCTTGCTTCGTTTTCGAGAAAAAAAAAATAAAACCAATTTATTACAGCGTTTGATGTAGAATTTGGTGCCCTAAAGAAATGTAATAAACTGTTTTTTATTTTTTTTCTCGAAAACGAAGCAAGATACGAAAACAATTCAAGAAACAAAAATGTTTTATTTTTAGTTGCTTAAAACGAAAAAAATATAAAATGTTTAAAAGAGTCAGTGGCGCACATTTCTTCGTCGATAATATTCGGTATGATGCCCCCCCGGGACGCCACTGGACATTATATTTTTAATTTAATTAAGGCTAAATGAGCCGCCTATTACTACAGATATCCCTATTAAAATTCAACAAAATCCGTAAAAGCATATTTAAGATATAAATAAAATTATCGATTCTATCAAAAAAGTTTGGAAATATATTAAACCGGTTTTTACTTTTTTTTATCGTAAACGAAGCAAGATACGAAAACAACTCGAGAATCAAAAATATTTTATTTTTAGTTGCTTAATACGAAAAAAATATAAAATGTTTGAAAAAGTCAGTGGCGCACACTTTTTTTGTCAATAATATTCGGTATGATGCCCCCCGGGACGCCACTGAAATTTATATTTTTCATCTAATTATAGCTAAATGAGCCCCTTATTACTACAGATAACACTGCCAAATTTCAACAAAATCAGTAAAATCATATTTAAGATATTAACAATCTTGTATCTTGGTAACTATGCATTTTCGGACCAATGTTCATATGAAAAAATTTTCATGTTTTCTTATGTAGAATCACTCCTGAAATTATTCGAACAGTATTTCCGGACACCCTGTATATTATTTAATGGAAATTGTTACTAAGAAAAAATGGATTGGTAAAGTATATTCAGAAATATTAGAAACCGACCATGCAGACACTTCAAAAAGGTAAAAAAAAAACAACGCAATAACTTATAGCAATGACACTTCAATAAAACCCTTCAACCACAGCTGTGAGGTCGATAATATTATTATTATGATATTTACATAGGTATTAGTATATTATGATATAAGTGTATAAGACGGCCTTTAAAGCACGCGCGACATATTTCAAAACACGACGCGCAGCGGAGTGTCTTGTAAGTCGCAAGGACTTTAAAGGCCTCTTATACACGTATATCATACGCTATTTTTTATTACAAATGCATCATAATCTCAAAAATGTTTTAAATATTAAACTTAAGGACTATATTGACGAATATATTAGTCTATCACATTTGACATGATCAAGTGTTTCTATAGCAACCTTTAAAAAAATAGGCGCATCATAAACATCATTTTAAGCACGCTGCAGCGTGCGATAATCGTTGATTATGATGCATGCGTAATAAAAAAACACTTACTTAACACGACGCGACGTTCTATATTACTAAACTAAATCTGTCACTATGGCTACTGTCATCTAGATTAATAACTAATTTTTCTGTTGCATTTTTAAGATAGACATATGTAGCTATTTTCTATTTGCTTCACATGTTTCACACAATTTTCCCATTTAATTTGAGAAATTGTTTTCGCTTCATTATCCATTAATGTTAACACATTAGAATTAAGTGTAGGCGAAATATTATTACGACGAATACTTGCTTTAAATGGGTGCCATATTTGCTCAGTGGCGTTGAATATACCGTGGTAAGGTGGTAACCGCAATACTGTGCAACCCATACTTTCCGCAAGTTCATAACAATAATATTGTTTTTTAATAGACACACTTTAAAGCACTTCTAATAACTCTTTTTTGGTATAGTTTTCATGAAAATATAATATATCATTATCGTACATATAGTCTTGAATTTTGGCTTTTGGATCGTTTGAATAAGGTGCTTTGTTTAATTGTCTACTAAGATAACTCGCGTTATCCATAACGATAACATTATTTGGTGGAATATTAGGCAATAATTTAGTTCTAAACCAATCTTCAAATAGCTTCTCTCTTGTGTCGTCATAATAGCCAACACAAGAGTCTCTAATGTTTTTGGATGAGCCAGACAAAATATTCGGTACAAACCCGTTTTCAGATCCGAAATTTAGAATTGTTACCGCTAGAATCGTCCCATTCACTCTTCGGGATGTAATGGGTATCAAACCACGTTTCATCTAAATAAATTATTGGTCTTTTGTCTTCTGTAGTCACTGATTTCTCTCAAATATTTCCTCAGCCATTCTTGAAGACGCCTGGATTCCATTAGAATTTGCCTTTTATTAATCTTTTTGAGTTTAAATTCTATTTCTTGGATATATTTCCACAAAGTCGTTCTTGAGCACTTAATTTCGGTTTCATATCTTTTAAGTATTTTCATTAAATTGCCCAAAGTTGGAACATTTGATCTTTATACAATTTACACATTATTAGTCGTATAATGTCCTCGTCACCACGGTCTAACTTTATGTCAACTCCACCATCACTTCTTGGGCTTTTGCGTAATTTTACACACCGTGGAAATAGGTTTCCTTGTAAGTAAAGCTGTTTCCTCTACAGCTTTTTTAAGGCACAAATTACCGCATTCCATTAAGGTTAGAAACACGTTCTTAATAATTTCTTTAGCATCTGTTTGATCTGTTTCACTTTCACAAGTCCATCCCGTAAATTTATACCTGCCCAACACTTTTTTTATCGGTTTCTAATATTTCTGAATACACTTTAAAATAAATTTCTTAAATATGATATGGATAATTTCTAGTATTAGCCGTGCTATAAAATGTTTACTCGAAAGTAGAACAATCACTAGGACGGCAAGGAACTATTTTAACTGACGCCAATTTACAGTAAGTTCGTAAATTGTCTGTCATACCACAAGCGTCTGCAAATTCCAACACTTATTACGTCTGAAGCAAAATTACACCGATCATTAGGAGGTCACTTCCTACTGCCGACACGCAGCATTTGATATTTCAAGATGAAAAGGATAATGAAGTTTGGCAGAACAGGGAAAACATAGTAACGAAAAACATTTCTTCGGTTCGGTTTTATTGAAATAAATCAATATTTCCACATAAAAAATGATGGCATTCGTTAATATTTCTTAGAATAAGATAAGACGACCACGATATAATTTGCAGACCTTGAAATTACGTAAACAAAGGCACATAACTACATAACTAATTTGCGTAATTATTTGATTCACGTAACAATTAATAAGTTTTTATTCAAGACAGTTCGATTACAAATTGTCTTAGCAGACTATATTCCTTGATTTCTTAGAACAAACAGTGAATGGTCATCAAACTTCAACCTACAATAATTATTCTGTATGTTATTTTATATAAACTACAATAAATAGTTTATGACGTATGAAGAAGGCTCTATCAAAATGTACGAGAACTTTACGAAAAAATAAGTGTGATCTGGCATTTTTCAAATTTAATTTCAAAAAATAGCAGTGGCAAAAAAGTTGTCTGCCCCAGTGGCGTGCCCAATAGGGGGTGGGGTTCAGGCTCAGAAATTTCAAGCAAAAAGTGAATATATAAATATTCTGGAATTTCCAGATAACACTACAAATACTTGCTAAAATCTTTTCCATTAGTTTGCCACTATGTAAACAATAAATTTAATACTGACTTGGATAGCGCTGTTGCCCTTGCAAATGCTTTACGTAACATTCGAGAAAATGCTGAAAATGAATTCAAACGAATATTTAGCAAGGCAGTATAAATATGCGAAAAATATAGTGTTGAGATATCAGTTCCTCGAACTACCTCCAGACAAACGTATGATAATGCCTTTACTATGGATGGAATTCACTCAAGGGTTCAAAATAGGATTAAACAATTAAATTCAAAGGTTTTATTTGTGCCATGTTCAAATAATTCTTTGAATCTCTGCGGAGTACATTCTTTCGCTATAGTAGCGTCTTGTGTGACTTTTTTGGAACTCTGAAAAGTGTTTATAATTTGTTTTCGGCTTCAACCCCAGATCTAAAACAAAATTTAGATACAATACAATCTGCCCATATCTTAATGCCAGCAATTTCCGACTTTTCTTTTTTCTGTTACTTATATCATTTTAGAGTATAATTTTGGAAGAAGCCAATCAAACTCAAACGTACTTGCAAACTGCTGGTATGACATTCGGCAAATGTGTTATAAAGATTAAAGCCCTTAAACCTTTTTTACAGGAAGATACGAATGAACATGTAGAAAAGTCAATTATATATGCCAAAGGTACGTGCGCAAATATTGATATGTTTCAAAAAGAATAAGAAGGAAAAAAATATGCCAGGGGAAGAAGTGCAAGATGTGGGTTTAACAATTGACCAACTTGGCTTTGCTGTCAATTGAGTACGAAGAAGTAAAAAATTATTTTGATAAGGTCATTGAACAATTTCCAATGACTAAATCTAGAAAAAAGATTTTTTAGAGATTATTTAATAAATTGGTTCTTCTGTTGTTTTTAACGACTTTTGGGTAAAAATTGGGTGCGGCATCCCCATGGTGGCGCGCCGGCGGCGAACTTTTCGCTATGGCCACCAATCACTCTTCCGACCCCGGGCGCTTAACCACCGGCATACATAAAGTTTTATAAAACATTTCGGACACTTACCGGCGTTTATTCCAAATCTAATTAACAATCGTTGGAAGCTGATCCCGATCTACAGTGTCGCTTATATTTGCACTTTGCAGTATTTTATTCTCAGTGTAGCGAATATTTGGCTGGTACCGTGTATACCCCAAGAACCATAGAACACTAGCAACATAGCAACACATTCCAACCGTACGGGCACCTGACTTATACAACACATTCCAACCGTACGGGCACCTGACTTGCATGTACAATCATAGCCAGAAAAAAAGGAGATTTTCTTGTTGATGACAAATGCGTTGAATTTCTGTGTCGTGATTTTACTCGAATCCTTAGAAGGTATGGTTCATTTGATCGACTGTCATATTCAAATGATATATTTCCCAACCTGGCGGCTGTTATCTCGAGTATAAGAATGTGACATTTTTATTTGAAATACGCCACATGACATATCTCGCAGATATTCTAGGTCCAAAATGGAAAAGTGCCAAAGTAAAACGTTCCATGATTATTTTCCTCGGCTGTTTTGATTCTAATGGCGTTTTCCATTGAAAAAATGAGTGTATTTATGTCTCTTCCTTTTTCATACCGATAAAAATAATGCAAATACACTCAACGCGCACTAGATGTACCAAGGGAAAACGCTATAACATAAATCGGTTATTAAATTCATCACAAATTGTCGTTCATTTTAAAATCGTAACAACAAAGGAAGATAGAACCTCTTAAGTATTCCAGATGTGCATTTCTAAAACACTTTGTATATAGCGAACTATTAAGTACATTGCTTGGTAAAGACTTTGTGAATACATACTTAATAATAGTGCCTATTGGAATGACTGTAGAACCGCATTACAATAAATTCTTAATGGGCTTTGATATAATTAGAAATAATGTAATACGTAAATAAATTACAGCTTGTAGTTATGTGTAAGTGACACATTTATTACATTGCAAAGTTGAAAGTTTACCATGGCTTTTTGAATGCGAATTAACTGTTACATTTCTCAACAAAATGGCGTCCTTGGGACTGCCAGCCTCTCTCTGCAGCTGGCTTGCCAGTTTCCTAAAGAACCGATCTCTGCATGTTGCAGTTGATGGACACATCTCAAACACATTCACCATTAATGCGTGAGTGCCTCAGGGCGCAATACTTTCTCCAACTCTGTTCCGCATCTATATCAATGATCTGCTGACGGAAACCAATAATCCTGTTTACAGTTTTGCAGATGACAGTATCCTTGTCTCCCAATTTAGATCGGAAAAACCTCAGAAACTTAAACTATAGTATATATTGATGGCACTTACAGAAGACTAGCAACGTTCAAGTTCTTTGGCAGTTCTTTTTTTATACATAAATCGCAACACTTGTTACAACCAGCTTTAATTGTTGCTCCGAGTGGGTATATCCTAAAGGTTCACGGTCAGTATTTTTCGGATAGCCGAAACAACGACGCAGTTATGTCAACACATGAATACAACAATGATTTAGAGATGCTTAGACGATGGTTTCAAGAGGATGACACTTTAGTTTGGATAGGGGATACAGAGACGCCCAAGAAGATTTAGCTACTATTGGAATTGATGTAGAAATGCCTGCTCAGTTAGAAAACAGAGCACAGCCAACAACGAAAGAAGCACACTCATCCAGACTAATAACTAAATCAAGATGGACTGTAGAATCGAGAAAGTGACATTTTAAATCAGTATTCTTGATTAATTTTCCCGAAAAGCTTCATCAGTTATGCACGTGAAAGACGCAAGCGTAGAACTGGCGCGGGCGCAGCAAACGATTCCAAATCTAGAGAACTCAACTAAAGCAGAGTTAAAAACGAAAGAATAGTTAGAAGACACGGAACATGGAGACATTTAACGGAACAAGGTCTGTCAGACTTTCCTAAAATATCTGCGAGATCTGTCATTTGAAGTATTTCAAATAAAAATGTCACCTTATTATACTCGGGAAAACAGACGCGAGTTAAGAAATATATCATTTGAATATGACAGTCGGTTAAAAGATTTTTTTAAGGATTCTTGTAAAATCACGACACAGAAATTCAATTAAACATCAATTTATGCATTTGTCATAAACAAGAAAATCCCATTTTTTCGGGCTATGATTATACATGCCATGCAAGTCAGGTGCCCGTACGGTTGGGACGTGTTGCTATTGTCACGGCTAGCAATCATCCGAATGTTTTGTGCTACCTTATAGAACTAGCCTTGTCGCGTCTAGGTTAATTCGTATGAGTCATCGCCGGCCGCGAAGATTCAGGAACTGCCCTGATCGAGAATAATATAAAGAGACCTCGCTTCATCCAAAGTATTCGCGATACATTTTAGATTGGATATAAATAGCAGGCAGAACGCATGCTGTAGGTAGTTAATCGTTGAGTTCTGAATTGTAAAGATCTAATATTTGCAAAGTTATAAGAGCAGTTTAGTGCGTTTAATTGTATAGAGTGATAAAGAATAAAGAGAGTATTATTTTAAAATAGAAAAAGTTGTGATTTTGTCGCCGGTATGTGCCCAAAATGTTTTATAAAGCTTTATATGTAGGTATACCGGTAAACAAAGATGTAACTTTGTTTATTATTTTCGAAATCAGTTCCCATTACAGTAATGATTCACTTAAAATCATTTTAAACACATAATTCCTGAAGATTATATGATAATGCATCATAAAATCTTTGGTAGACCCTGTACCTATCTAAAAAATAGGATAAATTCATTAATTACCACATACTTAAATATGTATTATTAGAATGCTATTTATAGGAATCTTACCAGTAAAGTTGAATTTTAAGAACTGTTAATTTGAAAGTTTCAAATATTTAAGACATCCTGAATAAATAATTAGGTTACTCGTTTATTTACTTTGCATGTCCCTAAATTAACTACATTTTATAAGGAATTCACAACGAATTCTGTGTATATTAAAATTTCAATTTATTCAATAATTCAATGTTAAATTCGGATGTTTTAGAGGAACCTAGGAAACAAGTCATACGATTTCATCGGGCCCATGGAGAATTTTCATCAGAATGATGAGAAATAAAATATATCAAATATTTACGAAAATTTACCGAGAGACATTTTCCATATTGACGCCCAGTATATGGAACAAATTCTGTACAAAGGCTACATGATAGTACCTACCCATAGGTGTGGTTCTTCTAACAACACAGTGCCAGATGCATGTAAAGCAGAACTCATTAATCAATAGAGAATTGCATAATGAAGCAACTGTTATGTTGCTCTCTCTATACGCATCGTTAAATTATCCAATCTAGGATCACATATTTTACAAGCTTAGTGTATTTCACCATCCTTATTTCTAGTTAAAATTTTATACCCTGCACCCAACCCAGTGTCAACAGACCCATTATTAGGGAACCGGGGTTTCTAGGAAATCGTTGTTGTACGCTAACATGCTATAAAACCGTCATAAAACAATAAAATGTTGAATCTTTGTACTGTTTAAGTTTATGGTATACAAGGGCTTTGCTATTGCCTTTTAGTTCGAATGGAAAAGAGTGTTATAAAACTACATTTATCATCTGCAGAACAAGTTTTTCCGTTGACATTTTTATAAATTCAGCATTTTTTATAAAACTTTCAAAGCTGTTAAAGTCAACAGCATCGGTTTAAAATGCGTTTTTTCTACAAACGCTATTAGAAATACGTTTTTAAACAGGGTTGGAATAAATCATATCTTTTATAAAAAAAAAAGTCTTACTTTTTGCTTAATTCGGACTTTTCCGAAACAATTCAGACTTTAAAAAAAAAAAAATATTTTATTTACTTACTAAAGCAAAATATAAAACTATGTTTTTATTTTCTTAAAAAATCTTAAAGCAGAACAAAATATGCAGTTGATTGATTAAATATTAAATAGTTAGGCAACTTATTACTTATTAAGAGTCTTTAATACAAAAGTTAGTTTTCCGGCTTTTTCCAGTCCTAGTCGGTTGTGTAGATCCGAATGTATGCCTCCGATGATGAAAATATTCTCCAAAGTTACTTTTCCCCACGTATTGCGGAAAAGTAACTAAAAAATCTCATAATTAAGGAAAATTTATATGTATTTTATTAACTGTAGACTACCTATTATGTGCAACGTGAGAAACCGTTGACATATTTAGAAGGCCTTCGCGTTACAGAACCCGAGCTAAATAACGCCGCCTGATTGGCTAACTCCAATCTGGCTCGTCAACGTTGTTGCTGGGATGTGAACGCTTGGTTCAGATGGCAAGACTCGCGTGTTTAGATCGCAAAGTAATGGGTTCGACGTCCTGCCCTTGCAAGACTTTTTTTATTTTTTTTTTTAATTAGTTAGTTTTTTAGGCATGCCTTGGGTTAGTTTTTGTTGGTTGCGCATCGCAGCCAGCGGAGGGCATTGCATGAATACAAATGCGTGAAGTCAAAAACGTAAACAACTTTGTCGGGCGGGGTTAATGTAACATACCTTATCTAGCCAATCAGGCGGGGTTATTTAGCTGAGGTTCCGTAACGCGAAGGCTTCCTAAATACGCAAACCTAATTCCTAATTCCAGATGTTTCAGTTAAAAAAAAACATTTTTCAAGTATCATGTATAATACTAAATGATAATTATATGTCAAGCAACAATAAATACACCTGCTGATTTTGACACCTACCTAATATCAGATTTTTCCTCCAATTTGTAAAATCGGTTCATTAAAGATTCTTCAAATAGTAATAATTTTTTTTCTTTTTGTTGATATCTGATGATCGTAGAAAATATATTGTTTCTAACACGTGGGCAGAGTGTCTTTGCCGCACTTAAAACATATCCTAACTTCGCTTCTCGTCGTTCGTCTACCTACATTTGCGTGTGGAAAAGTTCTATCACTTTGCGGGCTTGTTAGGAATATAACTATTCCCGTCAGCGCAGTGGATAAAGCTACCTCTGTCATACGTTTTTAATGCTACTCTGCGCTGCAGGATCTATCTCTGTCATTGAAATTTTTGACATCCACCACTGAGTATCTGCAATGTTTGAAATAACAATCTTGCATCAAGACCTGATTAAAAGGGGACCACTTTTCATGGAATTCTAACAACAAGCAGCGGCAGATTCCAAAGCCATTTGCTTTTCCTCTTGGGTAAAACTTATGTTTTCCTTGATGTTTGTTGGACTTATCATGTGCACAACGCATTTATATCTAGTAGCAGTTTGTCTATACCTCAAAATAGCTTGTCTCGCAGTGCTGTCTAAGCCGTCATTTACATTGTTTATTATTTTTCTCAAATAACAACAGACCTAGCGATTGTGTAATTCTCTTTTCACATTAAATCCAGTGCACACGATACAGGTTTTAGTGTGCATAAGATCTTCAGCACTCCCTTTATGGCTATGTTAGAAACCAATTTATTCATCCTACAATCAATATCCTTGCAAAATTCGTCCCAAATTCTAACTAATTTATGTTAGTTTTTCAAATGTGACTCAAGTGGGTAACATGAGCTGTTGCAGCCTACCTCAAATGACAATGAAAGTGATGATCCACCTTCACAAGATAATAATGCTTTTCCTAATGGTTATTTCGAAAATGCTTTATGATCCGTATTATAATGCTCATAATTCCTTCAACTCATATATCTAAGTAGAATTTAATAAATGGGTTGAACAGCCATATGTAACAACATTTATATCATCAGTTTTTTTTCTGTAATTGCTGTCTTATTCTTGCCATATTGGCATTACTCCACTTCTTACAAAAACATTTAATTTTTTTCTCAGTGTCTTGAATGACTTTTAAAATTAGATCAGGAATACCAGATGAATCTGATGTGTTAACCAGAAGCGCAGTACCATCCTCATTTACAACACATGCACCTAGCATAGGTTCGTTTCTTATGTTGGACCATCCGTCAATACTAAAACAAACTATTTTACTCTCTCATTCCTCCCGGTAAATTTAATACAACAAAGTACCTTCCAATTAATTTTTATTTGGAGGTGTGTGTCCAGGATGCTCGAATACTTTACAAATGCTGGAGGTGCCACTAATTTCCAATCCGAATTTATAGCGAACATAAATCTGGCACACTGCTTATCAAATTTATCTTCATTATTTGCTGTAGTTTTTATTATAAAGGAGTTTATTGTTTATGTTGTGATTTTTAGTTGCAGGTTCACCTATCGTCTAACGATTTCTTAAAATCGGCGGTTCTGCAAAAAAAATGTGAATCAGTAGGTCCATTAGTATCAATCCGAAATTTGAAACTTTCCTCCTATATAAATATTATAAAAATAAACAGTAAAACAGTGTACTTCGACTTCCACCTTAAATTTTAAGTATGTTTTTAAAAGCATACCTTTTCTAGCAGATTCATCTTGTGAAGAATTTGTAATTCTTCATTTTATTGCAGCCGAGATTACAGCTAATGGCATTCTCTCCTCTACTTCGGAAGATTCCTTGATTTCCTAGTTAATTCTATTTGTCTCTTCACGAAACATTCTCACAATGCTTTTGTGTTTTTTTTTCCATGCGGCTAACCATAGCTTGCAATGTTTTGCCACATGCTTTGCACATCGCTCTTTTGTTAATTGAATGTTGTTTATTGCACTTCCAAAAATATTTTCAAATCCCCCTCTCGGTCACTCATTATGCACACGTAAATACAAAAACTTTTAACAAAATTCAACTTCTTAGAATAATAAAAGTTTGAAACACTATAATCAAATTTCACCATAACACACTAACACACCATATCTAAATCGTAATAACAGTACTCTGGGTATCATCTAATTGATTTCGGTCTATAGGTAATTCCCCGAAGCTTTATGCATTGTCTTGTGGGCGGTGCACGGTTGCCAGGTGTTTATCGCTACTCGGTTCCGGTTGCCAGATATTTCAGTTTGAAGTTGACAGTGTGATTTATTCCTATTAGAATTAAAGCTTGGCTTTTTTTTAAACAGGCATTTGAATCAATTCAGGAATTAAATAACTGACTTAATTCATAGGAATTAGGTTGTGCCAACTTTGCTTTTAAGGCTCGTGGTCAGTGTCCAGTCATAAGCCATACTGTTTTTTATATTAGTTTAAAACTAATTCGAATTTTTTATCCAGTTTATTAAAACTGGATAAAAAAAATCCTACCGTTATTAAACTTTTGTAGAAAAAATAATTGCGATATTTACGCAGTGGCGGATTTACCGGTACGCTTAGTACGCTGAAGGGTAGGGCCCCGAGAAGAGTGGGCCCTGCAGGGGTCTCTCAATTATTTTTTTTATCAGTACTATGAGGAAATAAACTTAAAAAAACCTCCACTTAAGACACTATTTTATTTCTTTAATGCGCAGTTTTTTCTATACCCTTAAAAAATATTAAGTAGGGGTTCAAACAAAGACGGAAAAATAATTTAAAAATTCTAACACAGCCCTTACAGAGGCCCCTCAATAATTTTTTTATCAGTCAGTAAAGAAACTTAAAAAAAACCTCCTCTCAAAGCACTGTTTTATTCATTTAATGCGCATTTTTTTTCTATAGCCCTAAAAAATATTAATACATGTATAGGGGTTCAAAAAAAGACGGAAAAATAATAAAAACAAATTAACACAGTTCTTTTAGTTTGTTATTAAAAACAGATTGTATTAAATTTGGTGTATCATATATGAAAAAAGTTGTTATTTTTATTTAGGCACAAGTGAAATACACATTTATTTAAGAAAATTATGAGCAATTGGGAAATTTGCATCTTTGCCTTTCTTGTGTGTGCAGGGTTCCCGTTTAATATGGGATTACACCTTATCTCAGAATCTACTGATGAATTCAAATATGCCTTAATATACAGGGTAATCTATTTAAAATACGGAAGTTGATGCTTGTCCACGAAAATACGAACACCCTGTATATATAAAAATATAATATTTTAAAAATCTAAACAACTTTTATACCAAACTTTTTTTGGTACACTCCGTAGATTCTCAGATAAGGTGTCATCCCATAATAAACAGGCCACTCTGTACATACGCCAATGTTGTTTGCCATCTAGCCTTATATCATTTGGAGGAATATAAGCTGTTGTTGCAGATTCTCTATTGTTACCTGGATTTCTTTCGATCCACAACATATAGGCCAGAATGAAACAGAGACGACTAATTGTAGAAGTGAGACCAACATGTATACAAAAGGCTTAATAAATTAGAATATGCTATGTTAACGGTGATTTGGAACAAAGTTCTAGAGCGCATTAATAAGGATTCTACGAAGCTACAGACGCCTAGTTTAGATATACAAGGATGCAATTTATTGGATCCAGAACTGAATCAGAAACTGGTCAGTTAGAAGCAAATGCATAAGAATTAAGCGAAAACATCGAAAAAGAATATACATAAGAAAAATATTACTCCCAAATAAAGAAACTGAAATGTCACTATTTATTGGGAAAGATGAATTTTAAAGTAGGAATACCTATTCAATAAACTATTGGATTTCTTAATAGGTGAGTTAGATCGCTGAAGTACTGTCTATCGAGATATATAGTTACATTTAAATATATTTCTGATATAGGAGATATGTCGATTGTAAAAGATAATATTGATATGGAGAGTTTTAAAAAAAATATAGACTATTATATCGAAGATCTTGAAGAAAAAATCATTAGGAATATCTCAACATGTCCTGTCCTGAAAAAACACGGGCGTTAATCACCAATATTCAACATTATCTATAGTAATGGACTGATAGATATATTTCCCAATTTATATACAACCTTAAAGATATTTTCAACGCTACCTATTGTGAAGCTTTTTTTTTTTATGGCAGTGGCACACACACTAAAGGGAGACCCTATGGCGCTCGACGAGCGGTGTGTGTGCGAAGATGTTGATTGACACGGCTCTTGAATATTTGTAAGTTGTAATTAGTGGGAAACAGATGTTCTGGGAGTGAGTTCCACAGTGATGCAGTGCGCCAGACAAAGGAGTTCTTGTAAAGCGATGTTCTAGGGGTTTCTAGTTGTACGACGTACTGGTGCGCTCTTGCCGTCTGTCGTGACTGTCTGACAGGAGCTGCCAGGGGCGGGATGAGGCGGGCCAAATCCTGGGAACATCTGCCGTGAAAGTATCTGTAAAACAGAGATATCTCGGCTACATGTCTGCGGTGTTCCAGACTATCTAGATTCCGGGTCAACTCCGGGTCGCCGACGAGACGCACAGCTCTCTTCTGTATGGAATCCAGCAGCTTTAGGGTGTGCTTTGGTGCGGCACCCCAGATATGTGAGCAATATTCTAAGCACGGTCTTATTTGCGCTTTGTAGAGCAAAAGCAACTGCTGCGGTGTATAGAGTTTTTTGTTGCGAAATAGCGCACCAAGCTTCTGGGAGGCTGATTTTGCGATGTTAGCAACGTGGTCATGCCAGGACATATTGCTGTTGACCGAGATACCCAGCAGTCCGATTGACGAGGATGAAGGAATGGTCGACCCTGCCATAATAATGTCAGGGCCCGCTGTATTGGCCCTCTTGGTAAACGTGGCTGCTTGGGTCTTTGCTGCATTGAACTGGACCAATTTTCGGTCGCCCCAAGTTTGAACTTTTTCCAGGTCTTGATTAATTGCTGTAATCTGCTCCTGTCTGCGGTGATGAGTCTCAGTCGCTGGTAAGGGTTTTTCTGATCTAAAGTGGGAGACAAGGGTACTGTCATCTGCAAAACTGTAAACAGGATTATTTGTTTCGGTAAGCAGGTCATTAATATAGATGAGGAACAGAGTTGGTGAAAGTATTGCGCCCTGAGGCACGCCCGCGTTGATGGTGAATGTGTCCGAGATGTGTCCATCGACTGCAACGTGCAGAGATCGGCTCTTAAGGAAACTGGCAAGCCAGCTGCAGAGAGAGGCTGGCAGTCCGAATGACGGTAGTTTGCTGAGCAGTCCGTCATGCCAAACTCTGTCGAATGCCTTTGAAATATCCAACGCAATCGCTCGAGCCTCTCCGTAGTTCTCAATTGCCCTACTCCATATATGAGTGACATAGGCCAATATATCTCCTGTCAATCTCTCTTTGCGAAAGCCGTATTGATTATCGCTGATTATTTTGTTGTTCTCGAGGTACTTGAGCAGTTGCTGATTGACTACACGTTCCATGACTTTGGAGATTATTGGAAGCAAGGCAAGTAGAGTATTTTCGAAATTTACAATTATTAAAAACAAAATATGAAACTGTTATGACAAAGAAGAGATTACAATTTTTGAGAATACTTTCAATTGAAAGCGATATTACCAACAGCCTTAATTACGATAATGAGATATTGAAATAAAAAAAGGTTGTTTATGTAATTTTTTTATTTTTTTTTTTTGTTTACTTTACATGTTTCAGAATGGAAACTTTCTGTTAACTTTAATGTTAACTTAAAAAAATGATCTTTTTCCTTATATTTTTGTCACAGAGGACACCTAGGTAGGTACCTACTTACTTTTTTATTTTCTGTTTATTTTGTTTTGTTTTTTTATTTCTGTTACACGTACATAAATATTTATCAATAAATGTAAAAAAGTCAAATATTTCTTTTGTTTGTCTTAACTTAACTATATTTGCAATACGTATAAATATACAAAAAAGAACAGTTGACAAGAAAAATCCTATCTACATAAAAAGTAGGGGCGCCAAACTATTAACAAGCATAGGGCCCCACAATCGTAGATTTGATTTATGTAATTATGATAAAATGTATTTCATTTGTATGGGTATTGGCCAATTCACTGCGCGTCGTGTTCCAAATTTTCCTTTTCACAAAATAAAGTTTTAGCACTAGTGTTAGTGTTATATCACAAAACTTATAAAAAAAAGCTATATATCTCTGAACTTTCAGATGACCGTAGACTAATCGTCTGATTTGTCTTATTATCTCATTTCTGGAAAATTATGAACTTGCTTTAAGAGTTCTTTAACGCAATGAGAATTTAAACAAAAGATAACATGGAATGATTATTGTATTTCGTTGACACGATATGCATTTAGAATGAAGCATAGCAATGTGCCATTCTAAGAAAGTAGATAATGACAATAAATTATGTAAGATAAAAAAAATGTATCTATATGTTGCGCACATTTATTATAACTGAAACTACTGTTGTGATATTCCGGCATTGAGAACTATTATTATAACAAAATTAATAAGATTTGTTTAGTTTTCCATATTATATATTAAAAGTGTATTATAGTTAAATGCGGAAACTAGATTTTTTTCAGAAGTCTTAAATTAGCGCCCAAACAAGAATTCGTAGATTACATTTATTTGGGAAAAAAGAGGCTCTGCAAGGCAGCGGGGCACTAATGTATTTTATTAAAGGGGAAGGAGACAGAGGATTAGGGTGGTAGCCCGACTCAAACAGGGCAAACCAGATTGCCGTTGTCAGTAGCGCTACATGTTTTAGGAACATTTGGAAACATATTTATAGTTTACTGGTATGTTATTACGTACGTGTATTTTGAAATTTAATTTTTATACGATTGTTCGTTCAATGTTCTTCAGTACAAGTTGATCTATTACACATATCATTTGAAGTTGCCACCATCTCGACTGTTTTAGTATTTAAGCTATCTGTTCTTACAAGATGGTAAGCAGACTACAAATAGGTACACTATTTATTTATTTTATCGATAGTAACAAGAAGTAAGATAATAGAAATTTCATTTGGTCAATTTCCTGATCGAGATTTTACAAGGCACCTAGTTCCTGGAATTAATATATTTTATGACGCTTTTTAAATGTATTTTTTTAACAAAATACACCCATTACTTAATGTGGTCAGAATTACTAACCTAAAATGGTACTCATCCCAAAATATATTGAAAAATGCCGATCTGTGGTTGTTTCAAGTTATATTAATATTTAGGTAGTGCCTTAACCAGAGCTCAAACCTACGCGCGGCCTAATTGACACTGACCACTGACTTTGTTATGTCACAAAAACCCAAATTAGTAGAAAAGATTGTGTAACCCACTACATCTGATGGAGATAAAGAAAAGTTAAACTTCTAAGGATCGCCCAGTGATGGCGCTTTTCGGTTTCTGGTACAACCTATAGTTCTGGCGCTGGCTACTAAAGCTTCTGAGTCCTCTAGAAATTGTCTTAGGTGTGAGTCCCGTCCAATTGAAAGTCGATCAATAACAGCGCGCTTTTTTTAGGATATCCTCATTTTTCTCTACGGACACCTAGCAAATTGAGTATGACAAGTACCAAGCAAGCCAGCAATGCAAGCCATTTTTTTCAATGAAACTAAAGGAAAACCTATTTATCTAATAGTTTGGGCAGTCATTACAAATGTTAAAAGACAATACCTTCGGATTAGTTTACCTGTCCTTGAAATCAGCCAGCATAGATAAACTTAACTCTCCAAAAAAATATTAAAATAACTAAAACCAATCTTGAAGAAAGTATCAGAAAAATAGATAAAGATTAAAACCGTTCTTTGGTGGATTTTTTTTTTAAATTAATGCAGCAGCTGAATTTTTTTCTAGCATTACTGTTGATTACTGATCTCACATTAAATATTCAAAATACATTTAAAAATGATATTCACTAACCCTGGATAAAGACACAAATACTGCTCTATGAAGCATTTCAAACTTAAGATAAATTATTCTCTCAATTTTCGGGAACACTGATTATATAAGAAAACACTAACCTAATTATATCAAAATTATACTAAATATAACTTATATGTGTGTCTCAAGTTAATTAGTTTCAGTAAATGAGAATTTGCTCCAAAAAAATTAAAACAGTAATATCTCCACAAAAATAAACAATAGATCAGCACGCGACCTGTCTCTTAATCTTTAACAGCTGGTCATTTTGACATGTGTGAATATCAAACACTGTTCATATATCGATTTTTTTTACAAAAATGTCTTGCTCTGTCAGCTGTAGTTCTTTGAAGAGTTGCATAAATTAAATCCTTAATCACCTATATGAATAAAACACCTTGAGCAAGCGGTAAACGTACTTAGGCGCAAATTAATTTCGTTACAATTCAAAGTATCTGTAATTACCCACATGACCGACCCTTGCAGAGGCCCTCATTTTCTGCAATTTTTGTTAGATGACGGCATTCCATAGTCGTAGCTACTCAGCTAGTTATAAAACGTTTTATATAAAATATTTCGCGATTTTGATAAACTGTATAATGATTTAGATTTATTAACTATATTGTTGATATTATGAAATAATAGTGGCGTATGCAGAGATGTTATAGATAAATAGTACCGAGAAAGATAAAGAGCAACTGATTGGTTGGAAAGTAGTTATAATGAAATAATAATTTATATTCCTGCATGAACAGGCTTGGTAAACGGGTGCAGCAGAAACAATTAAAATGACGGAAATACGCATCTGGTGCTCCATGTAAGCGAATCACTTTAAGCTAACTTAAAAATAAAAGTTTTATTTCAAGTATCTAGTTTTTTAATGTTCGACGCACGAGTCTGTGTCTACCGAAGGAATGCGGCATGGGCGAGCGATTTTGCCACATGCCACATGCCACTTGTTTTTATCATATAATATTTTTGAAATGCGTTAAAATAAAAAAGTATCATCAAAATAATACGAATCGAAAAACATAAGACTGGACAAAACAAACAGGTGGAAATTTGGGGAGTCTACTATTAACCTGATTGGTTATATGCGTCATGTGCTCATCTCGTTACACTTATCGCTGATTTTGCTTGCCTCGTACCGCCGCCTCTATGTCGTAGACACAAAGTCGTTCAAATAAATTTTGATGTAAAAACGTATTTATTTTTTAAAACATATCACGCCATATATTTTAGCAGATCACAGGTCGAAAAAAATTATAGTAAACTTGTTTTTTTATTATTTAACTTCGGGTTTAACCGGAAATTTTATCAATATGTATTAAAATATAGCGTATAGCACTCTATATCTTGTTATAACGTTTTGAAATTTTTAAAACTATAAGAGAGGCACATGCACATCTTATATATATTTTTAGGAAAATACAGAGAATATTGAACATTTTAATGGTGGTGCATACAATATATGCTATTGTGATATTCGTCCATAGGTAAATGGTAGAGTAATGGGTATTAATTCAGATTCATTAACAACCATATGAGATAGATGGAACATAATAAATGGTTATATTCATTGGGCATCTAGTCGAGAAATTGAATAATTGAAGGAAATTCTAAAACCCAAACTTTGGTGGACTGTAAATCATTAAAATCTAATAACTGCTTTTTTCAAGGAGAAATTGGACTAATCAAGCATTAGATATCAAAACCTGTTACTCCCAAAGAAATATTAGCATAACTTCCCGACGATATGTCTACTATATTGTTACAGAAAACCGTAGCTAAAACGATCCATTAAATTTACGTCTGACAAATAAGACATACACAGCTCTTTATGGAGTCATCAGATTCAATTAAAAATGACTTCCGTTTTTATTAATTGTAAATTTGCCAATACTACCGTGCGCCTTCTCCGTAAAAGACACAAATTAACTTTTCTATCCATATTTCCAATATTAGAGCCACATTGTAGAAAACCTATAAGCTCACTGCAAAAACTAGATATAAAATCTTGCTTGTTTGGAAAAATTGTTCCTTTCCAATATATATTTTTTGCTGGCTATAAAGTATAATTTTCTTAGTTCCTTGTCGGATTTTGTAGTGTCAAAGAGGTCACTTAACTTTCTATGCTCACATTCCTGTATGCCCAAAGCCGGAATGTTTTAGTTTTTTGAAAGATTTCTTATTAGAACAATAAAATAAATGGTGTACAACTTAAGATGAAAGTTGCATTCATGATGAAAACCCATAATTGTTACTTTTCTGTTTTGTAACACAAATAAAGAGCTATCCTGCGGCCGCCTATGTAAGTAGCTTTATCTGATTTAGGTACATATCATCTCAGTGCCGCCTTATTGCCTGCCCTATGCCAAAAACGATTCTATTCCACTCCATGTAAAAAAAGAAAGTGGATTTTACCAAATAAATTCCTCTTGGTTGTCATTGATGACAAATAGTTAATAACAAATTAAAAAAAAATTATTGTGCTTGTGGAGCACACACCAAAAGTGGAACTTAATTCGCACAAAACAGATAGGAAGAATAGCTTACAGACCTGCACAATCTATTAGGCATACGCTGCATAACTCTCTCTCTCTCTTCCCGATATGTTTCCTCATGTTTTCCGGTAAGTTTTAAAACAATATTTTCATTTTATGCAAATTCGCTGACACGAATGGTAAAACGTATTATACATTAAACTTGGGCCCGATCAACGATTTTTATTAGAGAAAGATAGGCGAGTTCGGCGCGGATGCCGTGGAAGAGGTAAAGATAAAAGAATATATCCCATGTTTGATTTGAATTGTGGACGGGCCTCTACTTTCGATTGTCTCTCATCACAAATTTTGTATTTTAAGTTTTCGTAACGCGTTCACCAACTAACTCTCCAGGTACAGAGGCATATAAAGGAATTTCACTCAAAAAATTAAGAACATTGTTACCAATCCTTAAATAACCCTGCCTTACGATATTCTTAATTTTAATCGTTTTCATCTAAAGGCAACTTTGGAAATGGTTGCTTTAAATATCCCAGTGCATTAATTTTATTATTCTTCAATAATAGCGCTTCTTGGACTTCTCCGGTTGATAAAAACGAACGTGTTGTAGCTTATTTATTCTGGTGCTAATTTTCGGATAGTTTTAAAACTATCTACGAACTACGCAGAACAAGTTACGGAGTTATTCGGTTCTTAAAACGGTTCTATGAATGTTTAAGAATGATCAGCATTCAGATATATAACCAACGCAATTAAATCGTAACCCAACAGTTATTTATATTTACTCGATTCTTTTCATTTTAAAAATTTTACTCTTCAGAGGTTGAGGTTCCGTAAGGTATGACTTAAAAGCCCCACGGTTTTCATTTTGAAGCTGCCTTATAAAACTACTCGTATTCGTATATACAAAGCGACCTTAACACCATCTCAATCACGCGTAGATGATGAACTTGATTGAAAAATTACTCTTGCGGGATCCATAGTTTGCTTATTTTTAGTTTGTGAAAAACTAGGCCTAAGTCTAACAAGGTTATAAGCATAAAACACAGTATATACATTGAATGGCGTCAAACTAGTAAAACTCCCACATCGTAGGAGATGGTGTAATAGGGATTAGGGATGTACACTTATCGATTGGCATCCCATGGAAGCAATCTCGTATTTGAAGAATACAATACATTTCTATTATATCGTCTCTTCCCACGTGGGAGCTCTTACAATGACTCAAACTTCTATTTTGAGGACAGTAAGGTAGTTTCATAAAACCTGAACGCGTGAATGTTAACTGCACAAACTTCTGGACACTTCTAGAAAGGCAAATGCAAGAGATCTAATAAAGCTAGCATTTGCTGTTTTTTCGATTTCCATACCATGTATGGTTTTCTCAGCCTCAGATACTCCAAACTTATATTACATTTGTTTCTGGTGTCATGATTGGTGCTCGTGACAGAACGTGCACTTACGTAGGTTTCTTTTATAACAAACACAAGGCATCTCAAGATAAACAAAGAGGGTAAAATTAACACCTTAAGTCTTACGAACATTTACTTAACATCTGCTCTATAGTGCAAGCCTTCAACAACCCGAACCGCTCTTCTCTGGAGTTTGCATATTCTACTAGCCTGTGCACTGTGACCCCGAGTCAATACTGCAATATCGCAGTGAGACTGAAACAGGACATGATCGGCCATCGACAATGTTTCTAATGTTTCTTAAGAGATAAAATAAAGTTGCTAATTTCCTGGCTACATTGTCTACGTGAATATGGTGTCGAGATGAATGCCCAGAAGCCTCACATAATCTTTTATGTGAACATCACAGTTCATATCCTTGAGGCCAAATACCATCCGTTCAGTTTTCTTCATGTTTAAAGGTAATCTAATTGCGTCAAACCACATCTGCAATGAGAAAATTTAGATTTTAATTTTTTGTGTCATCTGCAAAGATCACTAGTTTGTCACTAGTTGCAGCTTCAATGCCATTAATATAAATTAAAGAAACAAGTGCACCTAGAATGGAGCCCTGAAGTACTCCATATTTGCCATTTGAAGGTTGAGAAAGTTGTCCTCAAGAGGTCTGCTGGGTCCTATCCATCAAGTATCTAGGTATCGATCCAATACTAACATCATTCAATCCATAGTCTCAATTTTAGAAGAATATCTTGGCATTTACAATCGAAGGCCTTGGAGAGGTCACATAAAGCTGCTCCCACATGTTGCCACTCTGCAACGCCCTCAACAATGTATTCCAGCAAAGACAATATTGCACCTGTTGTTGACTTTGATTAGCGGAGCCGAAATTGGCTACTTGTGAACAGGTTATGATTCCCAAAATAATTATAAACTTTAGCCTTCAACAGATATTCAGAAACCTTGGAAAGTGCAGTCACAAGAGTGATTGGCCTAAAATTATTTACATTGTTGAAATCTCCTTTCTTGTGTATCGAGATCACTTTGGATTTTTTAAATACAGTTGGATATACACCCTCTCTTGTACACACGTTTATCAGAAATGTTACAATCAAATGTTTATTAGTTTTTTTAAGAGAATAATATTATATCCAAATATGTTTTTGTTTTAAGATTAGATGATCTATTGCGTCTCTGACTTCAATTAAACTATGTTCCCTCAAACAAAAACTGCCAACAAGAAGAACAAGAATTGGATGTACTATTTCGGTTCCACAGAAGCCTGCGAACTATGATGTAAGATATCTTCGACAATATTTGCAAAAAAGTCAATATTACGTTGTTTTATGTTTTTTTGGCTACTCCTCTAAAGTCATGTGTGGCCTGCCATGCAGCTCTAACCTTTTTTACAGAACTTTGAATAAAATTTGAGTTAACAAACTAATATGAAAAATAAAATAATCGAACTCGCTGTCGCTCAGGCGCATCCCGTCCACGACTAGGGAAACTATTTACATCCTTTTTAGCATAAGCATCTATTTAGTCCTAGGCCTAAAAAGAAAAAACAATATGTTGTGAATTCTATTAAAAGAACTTGCTGGTAGCACAAAGTCATTATGCACTTCAGCTTGTATCCTGAATTTTCCGCCTCTTTGCCAACTAACTGCATGATCGACCAAAAATCTTCAGTTAGCAAGCTTTGGTACAATGACAAGTTTTTTTCAGCTTTTTTTCCAACGTAGTAACTACCTTATAAAAGGTCTGAATAAGTCTCAAAACATGAAGGTGATATTTTATTGAAATATTTCGTCTAAAGGGTAGTGGAAAAATATGTGCATGTAGTTATACATAATGTAATATATCACTACAAAAATTATGCTTTGGCAAGACTTGTTGGACGGCCTTTTCGACACAATTTCTGAGAAACTTCTTTTGACGAGTCGACGCTGACACAGGCAATAGGCCGCCATCCTATAGAGCGGGTCTTGGTTTTATTGTATGCTGTAAATACGCCTGGAACTAGAATACAGTGTGGGTCTCTAACCTTACAGGCCCCTTTGGCTGCCAGTGTAATTTTGACGGCGCGGCGCATCAAGTAGGCAGTTTCGTCGACGTGCTTTCGCTATTGTGGGATAGTTTGTTTAGTGAATTTTGTGGTAGAAATGGTGATTTCATTTAAATTTGCCTAGTGCGATCTAATTGTAGTGCATAATACAATTGTGGATAATTTTATCAGATGTTCACCGAGGCGGAGTATGTGCCTACATTTAAAGAACAGGTGTGTAAATATTGGGCCAATGAAGGAGAAAGATTTTTACCGCTGAGCCTTACGTCTGTTACCTGAGAATAGTAAATGGTTTTGTCCTTGGTTTCAACGGTGCTGTTTAGACTAGACGTGATTTAGGATGGTATCCGGTAGGTTAATTGGTACCATCTACCGCAAGAAAGAAAAGTATCACATAGTATAATCAGACACGTTCTTCTTCATCTCAGTTAGGAATTAACTATCTAAAAGAAATACACTTGAAAACGCTCCTACCTTTTTGTTGCGAGAGCGTCTAATGGGTTATATCTAACTCTCCATCCCTAAACATGTCAGTAACTTTATGATGGTAAATCATTTTCAGCATTTTTAAATTCCCAAGATCAAGTAATTCCAGACAAGTTTCGCGTACGGTAACTCTATAAATTCAATCATTTTCAAGGTGATGATGGTTCTATATATGCTTTCTCAAAAACTTGGTTTATTTCCCTGATACCGTAGCATTGATAGCTAAATAATTTATCAAAAATATCTACTTAGTTTACATTTGTGTAAAACTGGTTTCGTTAAAACGCAGAGTTACAAACGTCTTTATAAGGTTGTTAAAATAGTCTGCTGTTTCTACAATCTTGTGAGATTTGTTGTCTCAGGTTATGAATGTTGCGTCTTACACACTACTAACTTCAAACATCATAAAAAGAGCCAAATTCACCCAAATCCGGAAAATAATTGTTTGGCCAAATTCTTACTGGCAAGACGTAATGTGATGGGGACGCCATCTTGTTGAAAAACTAGATGATTTCATTGGCAAATGGATTGCTTTCTCATCCAGCTGACTTTTACTTTTTTAATTATTGGATCGATAACAGACAAAATGGTACCGACACATAGTGGATAGCACGCAGTTGAAAAAAGCCGTCCTAATTATAGAATTAACTAAAATTCCAGGCCACAGACTGACAAGTGCGTCAACTATTATCAAATCCATTTCAACAAAAAAGTGCTTTCATTACTAAAAATTGTGTTTTAGAAAATGCTCTTCACGATCGATTTAATCAGCCAGCAACTCACAGAATTCTATTCGCCAATCGTATTCGTGCAGTTCGTGAAGTGGTTGAATTCTATAGGGGCGCGATATATACATACAGAGTAGAACGTACCTATGTTTCTTATTGAAGATATGAAGGATAAGAAGGATCTTATAAAAAAAATCTGCTTTGGCCATAAGAATGTGAACATAGAAGGTTGGGTTAGTTTGAGGACCTATCTTTTGATGCTGTAAATCCCATAACTACAGAGATTATAGTAAAAAGAGCTAGACAAAATTATGTTGCTTTCCAAGGGTAGAAAAGTAGTATCTTCTCCTTCAAACAAGCCGGTATAGGATAATAACTTCTTATATAACTCTTATTAAAAGTATATAATTCACATTAGGTTTTACATAAATTCCATACAAAATGAAATATTTTTTTAGGAAAAGGTTTGTGGCTTACACAACACGAGCATGTGGGTACGATATGACGCCATCCATCTTAAATAGAACGCCTCGCGGATAATTCTAGGAACATTTTATGCAACATACCTATATTTCTTGGTATTTCCTGTTCAACCGGAAGGTAAAACAGAAACAAAATGTACAGGAATAGATCATATAATGTTACTATATAATATTAATGTCCGCTACAATAGATAAAAAAATATGAATTCAAACTCACCTATAATCACAATAAGACA